>JAUZND010091472.1:0-15133 GCA_034780555.1 Coelogynopora nodosa
CGGGCTAACTAGTCCATTTTTTAGTCTTAGCCCTGGCACTAGCACTAGCACTAGCCCAGCTACTGAAATACGACTGTTGGGGGTTAAGTGACGGCAAAATATGTAGGCCTATCATGTTACTAATATTGCACATCAAAATATCAAAATTAACCAATAATAAGGTACGCAGTTTTTCATTCATCTTTGTCATTTAAATCAATATTTAGAGGAAACACAATCTGTGATAATAAAAAAACAAATATACTTTATAATAACCTGTATATATTTTAAAAACAGTTATCTATAATTGCTAAATGATATTGTTGCCTTTGACGTTTAAACGGGATTGCTGTATCAAGCTAAGAGGGTTGCAACTATTTAAGGCATATGCCCACAAGGCGCGACACACATATCAATGAGCCTAATTCTACTGAGCACGACGCCACGCGACGAAATGAAGATTTCATTACAAACAATAACTGACGATACATCAATCATACATACACACGTTCCTGTACATACTGGGGAAGAGTAAGAGAGGAAACCTCGGTAACCCAGACTTTATGCATTTACGTGAACAAACAATAGCCACCCGCATACTTATATCCCCAATCTATACGGGACACCGGACTGAAGTAGTTAAACAGCTATAGTGCGTGGTCTGTTCATATATATAGACGTATATTGATCTCCATGGAGTAATGATAGCACATGGTATTTTAGAAATACGGAATAAACAGAACTTCTTTGTTAGTTTGAGTTCGAACAATTTCATTTCGAAAAAAATTATTGTATTATGTAGAAGTTGATTTTCGGTATTTTACAGTTATATATATATGTACGTATTATGTACATCCTTTTCATTATATATATACATAATTAGGCACAATATCATTTTATTATATACAGTAAGTATAAATATAATAAATCAGCACTGATTTCGAGTAAATATTACATAACAACATGCAAAATGCATAAGCTATAAAAGTCTTTATTTCTCCCGTCCCATCTGCAGACCGATCCAGAAGTGGGTCACGTTAACGAGGCTCACGATGACGTCATAGCGCGTGACCAACCGAACGTGAAGAACGGCGACGAAGTAAGTCAGACCCATGAGTCTACATGTTTGGTGATTACGTCATACTTTACTACGGTTATATACAATATATGCGGGAAACAATTGAACGATATGTAAAAGAACATAATAATTAAAAGACATAAAACATTTAAATTTCAATTAGAAGTCTACAAATAAATATAACCTGGTTACTCATAATTCGAGTACAGCGTCAAATAGTCCAGACACAATTTTCATAGATTTCTTTGAACGACGGGTTTTTCGTTCTATAATAATGTGTGAATCGAAAATTTACAATCGTTATATTAATGTAAACCTGCGGAAAATGGGGAAAACTCAAAGATAATATGTATGGCGCTAAATACAAACCATTATGTAACAAAGAGTCTCGGATTAGCTCAAAAGATGTAGCAGGTAAAATCCCAACAATAATATATGAGTTCAGCGAGGCGAGGTGATCTTTAAATAAAGAAAACTAAGGCTCTCGAATAAAAAACCTTAAAAGGAAGATCCTTTATAGTTTATAGATCTAGTTATAAGTTAGATGTTTGCACTTTCAGAATCTTCTTTTATTTGATATAGTGCTAACAAACTTAAATTCTTTATTTAAATTGTTATATTAGAATTAAATATATAATATAATATACTCAATTAGTATTTCATATGCCTATTCCAACTACAATGGATATGGCGGCCGAAAGGGTTAAATTGAGATAAGTGTTGAAATGAAGTGTTTTGTAGCCTACATGTACTTCTCAGTTGGTAAACATATACATAATATCGTCAACATGTACATATGGTCAACATGTACATATAGTCAACATGTGCATATGGTCAACATGTACATATCGTCAACATGTACATATCGTCAACATGTACATATGGTCAACATGTGCATATCGTCAACATGTACATATTGACCATATTATTTACATGTTGACTAAATTATTTACATGTTAAGCATATTATGTACATGTTGACCATATGTACATTTTGACGATATTTATTTGTTGACCACATGTACATGTTTACCAACTGAGAAGTACATATCTACATTGTAAGATGTTTACCAACTGACTGTACATGTACAAAACACTTCATTTCAAAACTTATAATCTCAATTTAGTCCTTTCGGCCGCCATACATGGATTGTATGTAAATGTTAGTATTTTTTATTGAGTAACATTGTCCTGTGCATTACGCTGCATAATAAAAGTATCTGTGACACTGTCTGTCTATATCTCCCCTGATTGATCTTTATACCACTAGACTATAAGTATTTTGGCGCTTGATGTCAGTTTATGTGAGTTGTGCTGTTCTGTGCAAAGCGGATGATACTATAAGTACATCATACTTGAGGTGCGAATTATTATACAATTCATGTTACACTAGTAGGTTTGAGATGTCATAAATGTGTAACCTAGCTGACAATTATTCGGCCTATACTGATTTGCAATATTGCACTATTTATAATATTGTAATCTTATTTTCAAAACTAGAGTAACATGCATTTTAAAGTCTGACTCTATAATAGTTTTAACCCAACCGAAAACATAATCAAATCAATAATTTAACACATCCTTATTTCATTAAAAGACTGTTGTATATTACTAAAGCACAAACCTAAAACCAGGTTATTACAGGCTATAGTATATGTGTCATAATTCATAAGTTTGTTAAAATTGATAACGGAAGTCTTTGACGCTAAGCCATCCATTAGCGTGAGAAATTCATAGACGTCTGGTAATATATACTCTATTTGATTTGTATTCTGCAATGCACACCTTATACACATAGTATATATACCTATATAGCTGCCGACCATAATGCCTGTGTATAAGACACATTCATTTGACCCTATCTATGCACTATCTTTGGAGCAATGGAGGTGTGGTAGGTTACACATTAGAGTCATCAAATCATCATACTCCCCGTGTATCAGTGTCTCTCTTGCAAAACAACGAACAAGCGAATATGATAGCGTGGATCAATGTTTTATCGTTCGATGGATTACTCCATTTAATTAATCGTTTGATTGAATTTTCGAAATATCAATATATAGATAATATTATGTGCATAGGGTGTCTAACAAAAAGTGCATTTTTTAATACATACAAACACATACGCAAACCATGCACGCTGAAGTATATATACGTTCTGAAGTCCCATACGTTTTTTACACGATGACTAATTTTTATGATGACTAAATGCTGTGTAAATGCAACAGCCAGTTTATTATTTATGGCTCAACTTTTGTTCATTGTGAGTGTAGAAAACGTCCAATTTTGTTATTAAACTTTTAGCGCTGAATAATTACAGTACACAGGAATTAAAATTCGTGAATTATTATACACAGCATTGGGAGAAGACTGTATTAAGCCAAGAAGTGTTCAGAAAATAGTTTGGTCATTTAGAGAGGGTCGCGAGGTTGTGGAGAGAGTCGTTGGTTCAGGGGAGGCGTCGTTCATTGAAAATGGAGAAAAACATCGGGATAGTGCAATAAATAATCAGAGATGATGATCGAATTATTTGCAGAGCTATAGAAGAACACACCGGCGTTCCTAAAAGCTCAATACATTACATAATTAGTGAAGACTTGGAACTGGCGAGAGTCCCTGCAAGTCCTCCAAGCCCTGCAAGTCCCTGGATTCCTCACAACTTAACCAACAAGCAGTAAATTAACTGGATTCAAGGCTACCAAGATTTGTTTGAGGTAATAGCGAGGCGAGGAATGAAAGAATGTACATCTTCATTTGTGATGAGAACTGGATATATACTGTTAATCATTTCCTCCACTGAATTCAATACTCCGATTTGTACCAGTCGATGGTGTTGGCGACGTCGTGGACAGACAAGTATAGAAGCTCGAAAGACTATGTCGGCAAAAAGTATCACATAAACTGCTTTGAAATCCTGGAGGAGGGAGGAAGCATAAATTCCGATAAATAGTGCATTATTTTTTTTACAAAACTGCTTCCCGACAGAACGTCTGTTTTGGATGCATGATAATGTTCACCCTCATAAAGCTCACATCACCGAACATTTTATTCAGACGAATGTCGTCACCAGAGTTGCTCAGACGGCTTACTCCGATCCACAGATCTTAACCTATGCGATAGATTGGTTTTTCGCTACATGGAAGTTAGCCGTCGCAAAATCGTATTTAACAATGTTCAAGAGAGATCAGAGACTTTCTACAGGACTGTCTAAACTCACTATCGCCCCACAATGCTTAACAAGGTGTTCATTGCCACAACACAACGTTTTTATTTAAAAAGCAACACTAAATTTTGTATTTACAAACGCATTTTTTTCCGGACGGACCGTTTTTTCTCACGGGACCGTTATATCTGAACCATAGAGCTCAGCTGTAATTAGTAACGGTAAAGACGAGAAAAGCCTACAACAATCAATTCATAATAATTATATATATCGAAGCGTGTGAATTTCTATATACATAAAAATAAAGTAATAAAAATGATGTAGAAACAAATCGTGAAACTGTGAAAAGTTTTTATCTTCGTTTTTACCTATATGCCCTGCAATAAATTCCAAATGTCTAAAATAGAATTTTATACAATTTAAAAGTAAAAACGTCATCTTTTAACGTGTGCAAATACCGACAGTGCACCTTCAAACAAATTGAAATTAACCTTGTTCAAAATAGTTGTCTAATTTTACTCCGGATATTACAAAAGCCGTCAGCGCTTTTGATGGGATTAATAATAATTTAGTAATCGCACTGTATTCAAGCGAAATTCTCAGTTCAAATATTTCGCAAATTATATATATATATATATATATATATATAATACATTTCGATATTGCATTTGTCTATTTACAGAAAAAAGGAAAGAAAGACAAGGAGGATAAGAAAAAAAATAAAAAGTCGTCTCCCAATGCGGATGCAATTCCCGAAGAAGGCCCTGAACTGGAGAAAAAAATGAAAGAAGACGATTCGGGGAACGACGATGGCCAGTCAAAGAAGGCCAAGTCAGCATCTGAATCTGAGGAGGAGGATAAGTCCTTGGTAAGGTCAAATACCGCTGTTTATTAAAGTATATGTTGTATTAGGGAAATTTAATACATGAAACAAAATTCCCAATTAAGTGACTGAACTGATGTTTCCAGTCAACGTTGTCAATTATAAACTTATTACTGTGTGCGATTTTTGTATTATGAAGTGATTGTTTGTTTTTTGATATAAATGTAATAATTAAAATGTTATTTCCTCCATATGTATACTATTGAATAGGTAAAATTATACCTATAACAAAATGGTATATCAATTACAATAATAGAACATCAGTAAATTAAAATCTATGATTGGTTTATATATATTTTATGAATATCATTGCGTATATATAAATTTGTTATGGTTCTTATGGTCTGTTGCCAATGCTGATGTGGTACAGATTTCAGGGTAACACTATAATGTAACTGTGAATAAATCTTCCTGCAAAAGCAATTAAAAGTTACCTTTTAAAATGTAAATTAATTTGTTACAGTATTTTATTCTATGCGCGACAAATAGGGTTCTTGTAAAGTATATTTTATTACTTGTACGTCGATGAGATAAATACTTGATAAATAAATAATAATATAATTACAGAAGGAAACTAGCCCATTAGCTTCAATCACCTGCACAAGAGCTGTGAGACTCACATTATACATATACCGACATCATTTGACCAGCTCAAATTGTCCTATAGATACCTAAAGTAAATTCATCATTGTTGCATGCTGTTTAAACACCATTTTTGTTTCTTTTGTGTTTATTAGAAAATATCTGTAAAACATACAGTTCTATAACTGACGATCTTGACGATACCCTCTGTATAGTGTCCCGAGAACAAATGTAGGTCAGTCAATTGGAAACGGGAGTTCAGGAGTTGGACTTGAATATTGTGTAGCATCTAAGAGTAGTAGTGAATTAAATAAATGATATAAATAAGAAGAGAATTGCTTGAGAAATAACAGACAGAGAATTGTTTAAATCACACAATCCCCACTCCACACCTTTATATAGTCCTCTGTTCTTTTGTTTCTACTGTTCAATTTTCAGATTGTTATTGTTTGGCACTTTATTGAAGCTTCATTCTAAAACTTTAAACATCGATTATTATACACGAATTGTTGGTTACAACAATTGGCACAAAATTTTGATAATTATTGAAAGATTTCGATCTATTAAATTTATTTTGAACATCGCCTCAATGAATCGTTTTTAAACGGATTTTTTTTACAACTATTTATTGAAATTTATTTATTGAGTTTTCCTGTTAATCTGTCAGGTTAAGATGGTGTGATACTCAAATGAAAGTTAGATACCAATTAATAATTGGTAATGTACAATAGATAATTAATGATGATATACTCGGCTCAATTGCATACAACGTACTTCTACGAATTAATAATTATAACGTATTCACATTTCTACGAATTACAAGAATCAGTTTTTTTGAAGATTTATTTTGTGAAACAGTATAAATGTAATCAATTATTTCACTGATTGAACTCGTCAAATTAATTTAACATCACGTGACTATTTGTATACGTTTATTTAATATCTATCCATGTACCATTATATTCGAGTAGTCTTTCAATGTCTAAATTCGTTAATTATCCGTAAGTTAGAAATGTTTGTAACCATATTTACTAATATTAAATCAAGATATACCATGTTATGCTTATACTTTAAACTTTTAGATATATTTAATTTAGAAACCAAAATCTTCTTATTGAAAGTTTATGGTAGGAATAAACTTGACATGTCAAATAGTACTAATCAAAGAAACTTGAAATGTCGAAAAGTATTATTGTCATAGAAACTTGACGTGTCGAATAGTTAATATAGTATTTACATTTCGATACTAAATTATTTGTAAATTCTAAATTCACAATGCAATTACAGAGAAACCGGAATCGGAATTTTAACCTTTACGTAGCTCATGGATTCCAGGAAATTTTTTGGAAACCCTGGGACATTGAAATATACAATATATATATATATAAAATTTCACTATGATATCAACAAGAGGTGCTCCTCTTTGATCACGGCCTACATTTTGAAGCTTATATGCAACGATTATATAATAATGATAGGTATATAGCAAGTAATCAACTTTAATAAACAAATAAATATCTGCCATTTTATGTAATAATATATGTATTTTTTTGAAACAGCACACGTTTAAGAAAGTATTTTGTTATAATGGCGTTTTAACCATTTTCCATTAGCGGGTAGCCTATGTGTTGCATTATATAAAAATTGAACGTTTATTTTTTATTTCCAGAAAAAGAAGGAGAAAAAAGAAAAGTGTGATAAAAAAAAACACAAAGACGCGAAGAAGGATTCTTCCGACGAAGATGCTGAGAGTGCCGGTGAAAAAAAAGACAAAAAAAAGAAAGAAAAATCTAAGAAGAAATCTGCATCAGAAGATGAATGTGAAGTGGGGAATTCGGTATGTTAATGTGTAAAATATTGTTTTGATATATATTGTTTCTTAGTTCACTTTTTCATAGAGAATTTCTAAAAAGTGATTAAATATCATTTATATTGCACAGATTGACAATTGGATTCATTATGGATTATTATTGTTATTAAATTTGCGTATGGGGCTTACTTTTAAATAATTTGTTTCAATTTATATATTCATTTGTATTTTACATATTTCCCACTTAACCCTGTCCGTACGTCGCTTTCAAATAAAAAAAGAGTTCTGGTTGTCCGAGATGGAACTCAGAATCGATCATATATGGTGCCGCTGTGAATGGTCCATTAATGGTCCAGGAAAAAAATCATTTCGTTTTTTTGTTAATATATCAATTTTTTTGTAATTGTTATTTGCCTTACTATAAGGCCATGTATTAAATAAATATAGCTTATTTGTGAGACTGAGCCTTAAATTATTAGGGAAAACCAAAGAGAATTTAATGAAAAAATCAAAGTTGACAATAAAAGCAGTAGTTCAGAAAACAAATTAATGTAACGTTGTTGTGGTAGGTTGGAAAACATGGTCGATGTGGGGTTTGCATTAAGAATAATCTAATATAAATAAAGGCAAATAAAGATCAATTTAATATTTTTATATCATCGCACTATTTGTATCATTTATTTTAATCTATTTTGTAAATTGTGCGCATTAATCCTATCTATCTCGATTTCCCTCCACATTTTGCCTTGGATTAAAGACCTATCCTATTGTTGTGAGACTACAAGGAACATGCTTCATCTGCCAATCATGTGACCTTCACGACACGTGGATGCATGACAATGACTAGACATCGCTAAAAGTTGCACAATTGTATTTTAGTAAAAGTCATGGGAGTTTAGTTTCAACCGTTTTGGTGATTTATAAAATACGGCAACTATTGCAGAGAATGGGCGGAATCGGACCTCGTCTGGTTATGGACAGGGTTAAAAAGGCACTAAGTATTTGACAAATGTTAGTAAATTAAAGATATTTGATTTATAATTACCAACTTTTTAAATAACTAAAATATTAGAATGATTAACTACGTATGAAAACAATATGATATTTATTACTTTATTATTTATTAGCCTACTTTATTATATTTTATATATATTAGAATAAGATTATTAAAGAATATATAATATAAGTTATCTAAGTAGTATATATTTTCATATATTTTCTAGTTATAGGCCTACATACAATATATTACTGACAATGTTTAACTTGCTTTATTAATCTTAGATGTTTTTCTGTGATATCCATTTCCTTTATTATATTGATTAAATATATATATATGATTCCGTCATAAGGAATCAATATAAAGTCATTTGAAAATGAAGTTAACTGTGAGATGTCTAATTGATTTCTAAAATAATTTTGTTATAAGAACTGTGGCATCATAAAAACATATTGTAACTTTATAGAAATAAGATATTTCACATAATAAATATTAATTATGCCCAAAATTGTTGTGATTTTAAATTTACGCATAAAAAACACTCTCGGTGTAGTTTTTGTCTTAGCCTATATCTACGGATAACTATATATATTATTATTATTATTATTATTATTATTTCCAGGATGAAAAGAAGCAGGATGCACCTGACGACGTTGCCACAAACGGAAGTCCAGCCGAACACCCTGCAGTGGCCTAAACATGTTAACTACATAATATGTCCATCATTTATCATCTGTACAGCGTTGAGTCATTCCTTATCTATGCGAGAGACCACTCTGATCTACTCTGATCCACTCATTGCACATTCATAATGTTTTCAACTATTTAATTCCACACATAACTTGAATCATGTTCATCAGTATAAACCATAATTATTTATGGGTATGTAGGATACTAGATTGGCAATATATTCCTATACTAACTTGTGTAATTGTAAACATTATTATGAATTAAAAATAACGCAATTTAGTGAGATATCGTTATTTGTGAATGATGCAATTAGAGCTGCATCACACTCACTATGCGAATACTTCGCGTTTGTAATAGTACTTTATTTGCCAGCGACTATATTATACAGGTCAACCCCATGGAAGGAAGGTATGCCTATCTAGTTTACATATCTATTATATCTCTATGGTTGGAAATACTTCACATAATGTAGTAATTTGGTCGAAACAGGAAGGCAATGGTCCTTAAGTAAAAATCATCATGTATCAGATAAAGGTGTTGAGATAGCTTTGAGTTGTCTCAAATATTTTCCTTTTTTCATATAATATCATCCATTGTTTCTTATCGTAAGACCTTGCTTGCTCAGTTTTGACATTTATTAAGTTGCAACAAATTGAGCAATTCATTGAGTGAGGTTAACTTTAATATATCTAGTTTTAAAAAGCTGCCAGAAATATTTCGTCTTAAGTTATAGTAAAATTATACTAAACTATAACTGAGTTAAAAGGTTAAATCTTCAATGAATTAAATATACGGATTATAATATCAAAATTCTTAAATGAACTCAATAGACAAGAGCTGAATAACATACGTAACTGTAATTTTTTTAAATTTGTGTTTTGAATTGATTTTTGTTGAAGTGACTTTTGTGACTTTTGAAGTGACTTTTGTGACTTTTGAAGTGACTTTTATCTGTTGATTTCTTATTAACTTCGAGCTGGTGTGAATATTAATGTAAATCTAAATCCTAAACCATGCGCAAATGAGTGTAATATTCTTCAACATTTTACAAACGCAAATTCGCAATTTATTAGACATATTTCTAAATTAACTGTGCATGCGCAACTTCGATGATTTAATTCCATCTTTGAAAAATTATCATGAAATAAATTATATTATATATATATCTAAAACTTATTATTTTCACACTATCATCATTGTCTAGGTTACTCCTATGTGAATTTCCCATTATTCGTTCAGTATATAATTAGAACTGTATTTTGTGTGTCGAATTTTAATGCTTATATTTTTTCAATATCCCCTATTTTATATTTGTCCATGGTTTCTACCGCTATCTATCTACACAAATGTTGTTATTTCAAATGGTCAAATTTATGGTCCAACCTAATGGTCCATTTTATGTAAAACTACTACTACTGCTAACATATCATACATACTTCAAATAAAGTGCCAATTTGGAACTAATTAACTGAAGGAGTTGTTGGATTTTTCTTATTTCATCAGTAAGTGTCACAACTCGGGCTACTGTTATTACTATTATTATTATGGTTACATGTTAATGGAAACATACTTTTATACTTGCTGGTGTCTACAACACATAAACGCAGTTTAGTTTAATTAGTCAAAGTTTGTTGTATAATTATTTTGTTGATGATGAATTTAGCATATTTGTCAATAAATATATGTTATTGTTCAAACATAAATGATGTTTAAATTATAATGTTCTTTTTATAAAATTATTAAAATCAATATAGCTAAAAACAACGCCAATTTACATTATGAATACCAACTTTTTTAATAAATGAAATTGTTGAATCGTACGTTTTCTACCGAATAATTAGTAACTATTACATAGGGCATTTGGTAGAAATTAATCACCACCCGAATAATGAAATTATGGTTCCAGCAACAGCAGCATTTTTCGTACTCACATATTGTAAGTAATCTACCCTGAACTCTGAACTTTGGAGGCAGTAACAGTTCTCCCATTAAAATAGTTTTAAAAAGTTATCGGAAACATTGTAAGTTATGGAAATTAATTTTAGAATCATGATCAAATATGTTCTCCCAGTTCATTGAACTCTGATGTTCTGAAATCAAGCCTTGTTATAATGTAATCTGGGCTACATGAACATCGTAGTGGATCAGAAATCCATAATTCCAGCTGACGTATAAGGTTGAATTGAGGTTTTAGATTCTCAAATGCATATTTTGTTAGTGTCACTTCGGTAGTAATAGAACAGCCTGAACTCCCATTTTTTGCGTACTTCACTTTTTAATCTGAACTGATGTAACTGATGCCATCATAGCCTTTTGATTTAAGCATCACTGAAGCTGTGATAATGTCAGTACCAAACTACGAAATGACATTGAAGTAGCAGCTTTGAAGAGATTTACCTCCCAACAAGACAGGATTATTGTTTCAATGGCGACGTACAATACTTCCTCGAAAGTAAATCGCATTGTTTCTGTGTCGTTAGCATTTTGATTTGTCAAATAGGTTTTGACCCCCCAACTCGTAGTTAATAGTTTTTTAAGCAGAGCGTTAGTGTTGAACAGACTACAAAACCTTCAAAAAAGGTTGTAAAAATTTAAATGGAAAAGTCATATTAAATTACATTAAAATCTGTGTTTAAAAAATGTAATTAGCTTATAGTGTGATATATATTTTATCAGTTTTGATATTTCTTCTTACACATTTTAGCATATTATGTATTATTTCAATGCTGAGTTATGCTTCATTTTATTTGACGTAGATGCTTCTTCAACTTTGTGAATTGTGTAGTTTTTTGGAAATATTTTCGGTTCGTATTGTACTTCATAGTCCTGCAAAATTGATAACTTGTTAAACCAAAATGCATGAATAAGTTCTGATGATACGAAAACCTTTATGAAAGTTGTCGTTCATCATAAATATGTTCAGCATATTATATTTCATACATGGATTTGCAAAACACCCCGTAAGCATGCACAGAAAGGGTTAAATGACATTATTCGAGTAATTAAAAAAATCTACACACTGCAATGCAATTATGTTGAAACAGTTGAAAGACACAATAATATCTTCTATCATTAATATTGTGATGTTCTCATTTTTTCATTTGCTTGAACATTTAGTTTTTGTATGACCGTCAGTGTTCTTTTTTCGAATCTATATGTAAATAATAGCCGATGTTATTTGGTAATTTTTCACAGAAATAATTAAGCAATGTGATCAACGTTAAGAACATAATTTTTTTAAAATAAATTTAATTTAATTTATTTTGTAAGTTTGTTTTAAAGATACCAAATAACGTGTATATATCTTTCGTTTGCCTACTCCACCTGCAAATGTATTTTTCAATTATCTATCCAGAGAGCAATTATTGTAATATGCTGTGTTACGATTCAATAAGCACAAATCAATTGTTCATATTTCTGCGTCCGATTTTAATCGCGTATCATTCGACTAAATATTTGATGGAGTACTAACCAACTAGTAGTATGTGCTCATAAAGAAATAATTCTTATTTTGAAAGAAAATATGTTGAGTATGTAAAGTAATGATTATTGCTCAACCTAGATTTATGATTGACTATACCAATAAAGCTTTTAATAATAGTATATATATACAGTATATATATATATATATAGATATATATATATATTACTATTAAAAAATACATCGTATTAGTTGTATATTTATATATTTAAACGGCAGTATTATACATTATTTTTGTGTGATCGAGATGCGTCGCCCCACAGAGCGCCCCGATCATTTCCAGCTGGTATACACGCGTTTATTCAAAATATAATCATATAATTTACATTAATTATTATAAAACTACCTTAAATAGACCTTGAGACTCAACCGTAAAACTGGGCACAAATTGACTCTTCAATATTAATTTAAACGAAGATACTTTTACTCTTAGAATAGTCTCTTGCACTATGGCAATATGTAACGTAAAAAAACAAAGGTAATCAATAAAGAAAGTTCAGTAAAATACATTATTTAGAGAAACCAGTTTTCAGATATATCCAAAGAATATAAAGAAATTTAATTTAAATAATTGAATATAAAAAAAATCATTTTAAGGAATTGAATATATAGAATTCCTCGCTGTAATTATTTGAATTGATCCCAATAATATAATTTGAAGCAAAATAAATATTCATGTCTTCAAACGCTAGGTATGCTGACTGAAACCAATAAAAATATAAGCATATGGCTATATATTTGAATGAGACTATAAGTATTGATTCACTTAACTTAGGTTAAACAAGACAATTACTGCTACGTATCGCGTATACAGAAACTGGTATGCGTTCTGACTAACTATGTTCAAATGACAAAACGATTGCAAATTATAGCTGCAAAAGCAAGCGAAATTATGCCATAACTGTAAATAAGTGTAAAACAAGTAATACTCTTTTATAATGTATGTGTTATGTTTATGTTAAACACCAGGTACAAATCTCATTATCAATATTTCGATTAAATAAATACAAAAGAAAGCATATATCATATTATCAGAATGACACCAGCTTGACTAAATGCCACATATTTTCAGGTTGACGGATTAGAGATGAGATACACGAGGGATGAAGAAAGAAGGATGTGTGACTTGAAATGTATTAATTGCGACATTACACAAATGAGTTGTTAAGTTGATAATGCAAGAAAAGGCAAGAAATATGTATTTCTTTAAGACACGATCTAAAGCACATTTGTTAATTTGTCCCTTGTATTTTACTTTTTAACGTTATTATAATATATAATTATATGAAACTATTAGAAGGATTATTAGTTGAGGACTAACTAACGTACAGGTTACTTATCCCTCAGCTGGGTCTAAGTGTTCCTGAGTAAAGGATTAACAGAGCTGCGGGGCAAACGTTTACCTATAGGTTTAGCCGTCAGCTAAATGAGTTCTAGAGTAAAGGGCTATAAACCCAACTTGCAGCTTCTGCAGGGGCTAGCAGCTGTGAACTAACTTAGATTGGGAATTTATAATAAGTTGATCCTTATTGATAGCAGGTTTAACTTCATTAGCAGTCTTTTTTTAGTACTGTTTATTTATACACTCAATTTGATAATGGAATGACTGTGCGGACTTTAGTATAGCCTTGTCCGAAGTAACATCAGCGGTGCAATGAACGTTTAACGGACGAACTTTCTAAACGTTCAAATTTGGTTGCTAAAAACTGCTGAAAATGAATGTTTAATTTTTGTTATTATTAACATGTATACTACTTATAAGTAATACAGTAATATTAAATATTGTTTTAATATATTTAATAAATATCGTACTTGCTTATTTAATTCAATGATAATAAATTAAAAATATTAAATAATGATAATTAACAAAATAACCCCCTATCCCCACCCACCCAATCAAAGTGTGTATAGTATTATTAAAAATTCTGTACAATTTTAATTATGGATAAGTCCATAATTATATTAACTAAAAAGAAAATGTTATTAATATTGCTAAATATTGTGTATGAAATAAAGGCAACAATTATAAGTAAAAGTGTTACAGTCAATTTTATACAAAAACCTATTTCTCTTCTCTACTGCGGGACTTCGCGCATGCATTCCACAAGCGGTGTGGTCCTCCGACCCCCGTAAGGAGGTCACGGCCACTCAGGTTGAGATTGGAGTGCGGGCCAGTCTTGAGGTGGAGTCGGGAGAAGAAGCTGACCCTCAATCTGAATAAGTGCGAGGTAAGTTTCTTTTTAGCCCTGACACCCATGAGAGTAGGTGGATACTTAGGGTCGAAGTCGAGGACCATTATAGTCTGAGGTTTAATCCTAACCCCGTTTTCTTGGGCGTGATGTACGACCGGATGCTAACCTTCCGCCCTCAGGCGGATATGGTGGCTATAAATATGGTGAGGGGAAGCCGCCATAGATAGGCCTACACAGTTTATTATAACTATACATTATTTAGCTATTTAATAATACATT
>JAUZND010091483.1:0-15133 GCA_034780555.1 Coelogynopora nodosa
TTTACCAGTTATCCCGCAGGCTTTCAACTTGGCGATCATAAAATTATGATCAACGGTGTCAAAAGCCTTTGAGAGGTTCATATATACGGTTATTATTGAGTTTCTTTTGTCAGCTAAAGAGGTTATGCTATGATAGGTGGATAAAAGATTAGTTAAGGTTAATTATCTGGTCACCCTACTTTATATAATAGAGGATAAAATAGAGCTCATCCATCTTTCGTGGTGACAAGCTTGGGGTACTTTAAAAACATACTTGAAGTCACTAATGAGCATTATACATAATTCCGCCATTTCCTTATTTTCTCCTAGCATATTTAACAGTATTATCAAATTTTACTTTCGTTTTCTTTTAAATAGTGTTGATATAGTTAATTTTCTATGCGTTCTTTTGTCTATATTATCCCATTTATTTTGAAAGGTTGTAAAATACGTAACCTTTGGTCCAGTTGTAGGACCGAATATTTTAGAGACCACACTTTTTAATACTATCTCCAATATGTGGTGCCTACATGGAAGCCACAAATCATCTTTTTCTTTAAATACCCCTCCAATAACATTGCGCTACCCTTGTCAATTCCCGCGTTACTTGCCGTCGTGTCAAAAGACATACCAATCACTTAGTTTATAAGGTTTCATGAGAAAAGTGTCTTCAAGACTACATTAATTTTACATCTGAAGACGTTTATGAATCACAATGAAATTTTGTATTATTATATTTCTACCATAGGAACGTAATTTTGAAGTAACCTAAAAGAATTTTAAAATTTCAATTTTTTGAACCACCTAATGGGCCAGTATATTAAATGGCCAATCATATCGTGTTTAGAATACAAAGTTATAAATCTATTAAAATTATCTTTTAGGAGAAAGAATTAACGGACAATGGACGGGAGGGTCAGAATCTACAATGTTTAATACTCTCGAAAATCTAGCATGTTTAAAAAACACTAGAACTCCCGTTTTAAAAGCAATGATCAGCCGAGCTCTAGATGTGAAAAATTGTTCAAATTCATATGTCACTTCACGTACAAATTGGATAATTCAAAGTTCTGCGGTAGACTATTTACACGTTCTACTGTCTTCAATGCGTCATTTATGTAAAAAGTTTGATATTGACGCTACAATATGTATCTCCATTCACGATCAAGTTTGTTATACTGTAGCAGATAAGGACGTATACAAGGCAGCGTTGGCTCTACAAGTTTCAAATTTACTAACGAGATGTCTTTTTTCATACAGGGTTGGTATATTTAATTTACCTATTGATGTGGCATTTTTCAACAATGTAGACATTGACTATTGTATGCGAAAAGAGGTTAATAACGACTGTGTTACCAAATCAAACATTGAAGGATTATATTCAAATTATGATACACCCTTCGGTGCACGTCTTAATATGGACCAACTTTTGAATAAAATTAATAAATTGTAATTATTTTAAGACTCTTCAAGTTCTACAAGAATATTATCGCAGTCTTTGGGATGTATAAAAACAACTCTCTTCCCATGAGCTCCAATTTTGGGTTCTGGACTTAATAAGCGGATA
This sequence comes from Coelogynopora nodosa, assembly GCA_034780555.1. Taxonomy (NCBI): domain Eukaryota; kingdom Metazoa; phylum Platyhelminthes; order Proseriata; family Coelogynoporidae; genus Coelogynopora; species Coelogynopora nodosa. Next base: position 1,547 of record JAUZND010091483.1, read on the forward strand.
TTGTTGGATTTTAATTCCTTTATTGTATTGTCCAAGTTTGTAGTCTGCTTAGTTTGTATTAAAATATTTAATAATAAATACTTCAAAGCAAATGTGGTGCACGCCACCCTTTTTCTGTGTAAAATTGTTTATATTTGATTTTTCATTTATAGGTTCCATCATTTCGATTTTTGTTTCTCCAAAGTTTACAAATTGCACATTGACGCCGTGATCAGGTAATTTCTTTTTAAATTAACATTTCATTTAAAATGAATTTTTATATAACCTGGACAGGTCCAATGTCTGCATCAAGTAATTTATACAGTTTCATAGAGTCTTTTAGGCTTCTTACAGCAATAGCCACGTGATTAATTTTACCGAGCATATTTTTAAAATTTATAATTCCTGTTTATAGTTTCTGTGATAAATTGAAATAAACTTACATCATTCAATAATTTAAAATTTAAATAGAGCAGATACCATGATAACTAAAATAAAATATTCAATGATCTACTTTATATAATTTTAGGTCGACTAACAAAGTCTGAAACGCACATAAATGACCTCATTTCATTTTGTATTTTAATTCAACGGATGAATTTAATAAAATGAGATAAAGTTGTTTGACAATTTAAAAAACCAAATATTTGTACATTACCTATTTACACACTTGCCTAGAATCTCCAATATAAATGGATAACGTGGAAAATAAGAGAAGAGAAAAGAGTCGACAATCTGCGAGAGATTGTCGAGGTATATTGTATTTTTTTTAAATTTAATATTTCCATTATTCAGCAAGAAAAAAATTACGTTATCAGTACATAGAAGAAAAGATTGAAAGTCACGCAATATGTATTATACAATTGAAGAAACATTTAAATCAAGTAATTTTTAATATAATATATTATATTATGTACATTATTATTAGTACAAACATATCAGCCAACTTTTTGATGGAAATATGCATAATGAAGGACTAAAACAATTGGAACAGCTTAGAAAGCATATTTGACATGATATGTTAAAAAATTGTATATTAAATTATATTTAATAATGTTTAAACATCTTTAATTCTTATCTTTTTTCTCATTCTTCATTGACATTATAATGACGAGTCTTCTGAATATACCGATAAAATCAACAAACAAATCGAGTGCGTGTCTCAAATGATCTCGATCTCCATTTTCACACTTGTAGATAATCAACTGAGTATCATAAAGAACATACATTAGAAACATTCCTAATCCTGCATACAATGTTATTTCAAATAACCAGGTACTTCCGAAAAAGAGGTTGGCAAGTGTTAAACAGAGGACGACTGAACTAAGTGTCATTATAGTGCCTCCAAGATACAAGTATTTTCGTTCACTCGAGTTTTTGAGAGATGCCATTGTAAAGCAAAAAAATATAACACATGTTAATAAGAAAGCCAATGGTACGATTCTATAATAAAAATAAAATTATGCCAAAACATTTGTATACGTTTCATCAATCCTAGTCGCCATAGACAAGAGTGGTCCCAGAGAAATACCCGAACAAAATGAAAAAGTCATCAAATAACCCGTTCTCTGGGTTACATTTTCCTTCTTGTGGGTTGAAGACATTAGCATAAAAGCCGCAATCAAACCGATAATCATAGTCACCATGTTGAACTAAAAATTATTTTTACAAGAATTAGTTTGTTTTTTACCCTAAACATGTTATTAACCGTGTAAGCATAACTCCCCGCAATGGCTACGGCCATACACCCAGTCAATGTAATGTACACTTTCTTTAGATGATTTTGGACATCAGTATCTCTAATTATTTTTAGATTATGAAACATTGAAATTATTAATTACAATTTGTCGAAAGATGTCATGTACCGCCAAAAAGCACTAGACTCTTCTTTTGTCTTGTATGTACTTGAGGTTCTCATCAATCTTCAAATGTATAGTTTCTGTAAATTTTTATCAATATTATTTTGTCTACAAAAATTGTAATTTACAATGTAAACTTTCAAGAATAAAATACGTAAACATGAAAACTAATGTTGACATGGTAATGATCCAATTTGATAGTTGTAATCAATAAATTATGTTTCAAACTAATATTTTAGGAGTTTTCATATAATTCATAATTATCGATTTTTCAAAAATATTAATTTACATTCAGTCACAAACTGACAATATCCTTAATTTTTAGTAACCTCGTACAGTAATAATAAGTTTGGCACATTAGCAGAGCTTTTTTATGTAAAAATGTTATATTTTTTAGCCATAATATTATATTGTCATGATCTCATACTCTAGAAAATATGTGACCTTTCCATAGAATTTTATTATGGTGACCTATTAATTTCATCCTACTCGAAACATGTAACATTTTATATGAAATATTGATACCTTTACAAGGCTTTGCTCTATTTTAATTTAAATTATATACAACTAAATAACAAAAGTGACTCTTCAATATATTGTACCAATTTTGTACGTAACCCACTTTTAAAAAATTTCCTAAAAGTTTTAGTTTAGTTTCATTCAGACGTTTATAACTTATAAATTTTATACATTTGAGAGTTATAACTACAAAGGTAAACTTTAAAAAAATTGAATGAAAAAATATTTGGTCATTTGAAACTAGCCTACAATAATTGTAATAATTTAAACTTTTCTTTTAAAATTTAACTAAATAACATTGTACAATTTTTTAAAATAAAAAAACATGAATTTTTGAATTTTAAAAGAAAGAAAGTTGTGTTATATAAATTTATGTTTACCTTTTAAACAACAGACCAAACATACATGTATTAAAATTATATACATGTATGCAAATTTGTTGCTCATGTTATTGAAACCTTTCCAAATTTACAAAACTTTGTCTTCATTATATAAATTTAAATACAATAAAGGGTGCGTTATTTGGAACATTATTTTCATTTAGTTTCTAGAAAGAAAATTTAAATTGGTATGTCAAATTACGAAGATGAGTCGTGGGATCTTCTCTCAGATTGTGAGGTAGTGTAGATTAAACTTAATTTGAATTTAAAATTTAGATAAAACCCATTCCATACGTACCTATAGAGGAAGTTGTGCCGAAAAGGCTTTATTCTTCATGTAAATATTTATTATTTTTTATATAATTTTGTCATTTAGCTTGCGAGTCAATGACTGCGTCCCCAATCGAATACATTATTAGAGGGGAAAAGACAGAAGAATGTGCCCAAAATGAGTCAATCATGTATACAAATAATTATATAATTCAATCAACTTGTTTCTTTTAGAATCGGTCAACCTTTGAACGAAAAGAATTTCACAAATCGAGTGGATCCTGATATAAGATTAAAAAAACCTATCAAAAAGGAAAAAATTATGGATGAGAAGAAAATCGACATGTTTTTGTCGCAATACAAGGAAAACTATCAAAACGAAAAAAATATGATTGATGGTGAAATTTTTTATAAAAATTTTCTTTATAAATGAATTAATTTTAGTTTTAACCTTAAAAATAACCGATTCATCCAACCACAAATTTGCTTTGGATAGAATACAAAATTCATCTTACGAATCCCACATAAAAGAAAACTTGCAAATGGTGAAAGAAAACCTCAGAAATTACCCTGAATTACTATCTCAATATGTAAACCTAATAAATGAACAAATATCTGAAAATGTCTTCAACTCCAAGCTAAAAAAGCTCAACAACTTGATTGTTAAATCCGAATCAGCTTCTAGCTGCCAGCAGAGTGGCTCTGACGTCGATTACGAATTTTTAGAATATGCTTCATCAACAACCTCTGAAGTTGACGTGGACCAAGCTAGAAACCTAAAACTTCTAGACTCTTTTTGCGAAAAACTACCACTTACTGCAATAGAAACCCTAAAAAATAACATTTTAAACGTCTTTTCAAAAATAAGAAACAACATTTCTTGCAAATTACCTCAAATAAACGACTATGAAAAGGGGAAAAATTTTACTCAGTTTTCTAAAAACCATGTCTATATATGGTGTCTATTCCTTGCTGCTATAGGCCTTGGACTGTTTTTAGATGTGCACTACGACCCAAATGAAAGCAAAGGCATGATTTACTTGTCTGATATGGGACATTTAAATTCAATCAAGTACAAACAAAAGATAAATTCTCTACAAAAACAAGTGGATAATTTACAACAGGCGAAATTGAGACTGGAGAACGAAAACAGCGTTTTAAAGCGGTATACGGAATTGTTGAAAATGGGAAATGAAGTTGTAAAAACGTACAATTGTAAAAATGTAAAAAAAGCAAATTCAACGCATAAAAAAAATGAACCTCAACTGTACTCTAAATGTCTGAAATGCAATTTTGAACAAGAAAAATTATCCACTCTTGAAATTGTACAACAACAAATTCAATTATACATAAACGAAAGTATTTTAGAACCGATAAACGTACATGATTATTTTCACTTAAATATCTATGATTCTAATGCAAAAATTGTCTTTTTTGATAATGTTCTTGCGGTTTTTTCTAAAGTTTTACGTGATGTTTACAACGATTTGAGTTCATCTGAGATGGATCCAAATAAAAAGAAGGCTTTGAAGGAATTATTTAACGAAAAGCTATTAAAGTGGATGAATTTTTTACAAGTTGGTTACTTTACCGATTTTAACGTGTACGAGAAAACTATTGTTCCAAAAATTGACGTAAAGTCAGATTTCATCATGTACAACGTTTCTTTAAATGAGGAGTATAGAAAACCTGCGCTAAAATTGAAAAATTATTTGTACAACAATGACGCTTTTGATAATATCTGTAAAAATGTTGATGTTCATTTCAAAAAACCTCTTTTGAGAAGCGTTGAAAAAAGCATTCATGGAGTTGCTAATGTTATAAACGATGGTATTTTGAGTACTGGTCAATTATTTAGCAAGTTTTTGAGCTACTCTAAAGATGAAGAAAATGTCAGAGAATTGAAAATAAAGAAGAAGAAATTACGGAGATTCAGTAGTGGTAAAGATGTTTTTGTTGATTCACTTTTTAAATTAAAAGGTCAAGTGTGAAATGGGTGACACTGAACGTTGTAACTTAGAACTTAATACTTAATGTCTATATGTAAAACTGTTAAATTAAACGATTGATTAAAAAATATTTAAATTTTATTAACAGCATTAAGTATATTTCTGAATATTTTGTCTATTGTGCGATTTCTTGATTGAATGTTGGTGAAATTTGACTCTCCGTACTTGTTGTAGAGAGTAGTGTTGTAAGTGTATAATCTGGGGGAAATTAAATATTTCGTTTTATATTCATTTTATACCTGTACCAATTGTGCATGACAATGTTTCTTTCCCAGTTGTATTCCTCATCATCCCAAATCTGATGCAGATTATCATAATTCGGAGCATTTATTCTATCTTTATCCACGTGTATTAATTCTGGGAATCTTTTTGACAAAGTTGTGGGTACCACTCCACTGTTGTACGACCAAACTTAAAATAATTTTAAATATAATTTTAAAATTTACCTTCGATTTGGTAGTCTGTAATGTACGAATTAAGCCACAGAGCTAAAAAACTAGCCTTAACTTCACAGGCTATAAAAGACCCACACAACTTATCCTCAGTTTCCAACCCCATCAAACATGGCTTAGTGATATTGTGGGGTATAGGCTGTATCGCCAATACATCCAAATCCATGTAAACACCCCCTTGTTCATAGAGTAACAAAACTCTGTCTACATTAGACCCCGAAGTAGAATAAAAAGAATTATTGAAATGTTCATTGAGCAATGTTGTTGTAGGAGGATTTCTGTGTATTACGTACAAGATCCCTGTTAGTCTATGCACTGCCATGTTCCATATAGGACCAGAAGGTTCATTGTTTGTGTAGAAATGAATCCTTTTCATTTTTAAGTTTTTGTAAGCACTCAAGAGAGACATAAATTCATGAAAAAATAAATCACGCGTTTCATCCATATACCATGTAATGTGAACAATTTGAGGGATTCTGTCAACTAAGGATTGGGGAGAAGAGTGGTAATTGCTTACTTCATAAATGCTCAAATAGTAATATTTTTTTAGTGTATGTATGTTGAAAAGGATGAAAATTATCGTAAATAAAATTATTATGAGAATTGTATGTTTTAGAGTTAATCTCATCTTTATAGTTTTCTTGGAACTATTTATATATCGATAGATACATGAAAATTATTCAAGCATAAAGATATCTATTGGTGGTTTTTTAAAAAATAATTTTTATTATAAATGTGCAGGATCCCTTGAACCATAAAAAATGTATAATTATATTATAATCCCGCAATTATGTACAAATTACAACCGTTCAAAATAATTACAATTATGATTTTTATATTTCCTATTCAAGAGTCTTGACATTTATATTTAAAACTTTTTAAGTGAATATAGAACACGTTTAATGCAAAAACTGAAAATTACACCTATAAACTAAAGAGTGAACTAAAATGTACCCTAAATGAATTAAAATGGTTTTTATTCATCCAATTCACAATCCAAGGAATAACAATAGTCTTAAGACCTTTATTTCAATATTATAAAGTTGGATTTTGAACAAAAGGCCAACAAAGGTTTATTTTTAGAAAATTGTTTCACCAATACAAATGCATTGTTTTATGCGTTTAAGGTGAGAGTCAACTTTGGAAATAAATAACTTGTAAATCACAACTTGATACAAATTATAATAGCGATTGATAAATTAAATCCCTCATGGATTTTGGCTCTCAAAGAAAGGATTCTAGTGCCTCTCAACTTGAAGATAATATTGTAAGTTTAAATATAAATAATTTGCATAATAAAATTTTTAGTCTAATCTGTTCACGGAGAAGGAAATTGCAGGTAGAATTAGAATAAATAAGTAAAATGTAAAATATTTTTTATAGAGTTTCGGGAAATATTCGAATTTTTTGATGACGATGGAGGAGGAACAATTAGCGGGGATGAATTAATAAATGTTTTGGAAAAATTGGGTCTAAAACGTACATCAGCAGAAGTCGACCAAATGATTAATGAAATTGATGCTGATGGAAATGGAGAAATTGATTTTGAAGAGTTTCTAGCAATGCTTTCCAAAGAAGATGACGAAGAGTTGATGGCTTTTAATGAAGCCTTTGAAATAATAGACTCTAATAACGATCAATATATAGATAAGGAGGATTTACGAAAATTTTTGAATAAGATGGGTTTGAAAAATATCTCAGACAGGGATATAACGAGAGTTGTTCAATTGGCCGATTCTGACAACGATGGGAAAATAAATTATGAAGGTGAAATTAATAATTTTTAATTTTTAATTGTTAATTTTTATAGAGTTTTACGATAAAATAAATCAATATTCACCTCAAGATGGAATGCTATAAAAAATATACTTTTTACTAATAAATTTTTAATATATATTTCTAATCACTGAAATAATCAATGATTCAAATGTAAATTATATACAGTCTGAGTTTGTTATATTCGATATCTAGTAGTTATTTTGATAATTACTAGGTAATTTCAGGCAAATTTGTATCCGTTGATCATTAAACTCATGTATATTCATAAAAATGAGCGGAAAATTAAATAATATACTAGTGTTGATAAATTGATAAAATTGTACCTGTCAGTAATAATTCAGATATCTATAAAACTTTTGAAATAATTATTTTCTGAATATTAGATGAAATGGAAAAAGATTTGAAAGATAATTTCTTCAAACAAGTAGAGGCTGGCGATATAAATAAGATACGAGAGTTTATAGAATATGAAGGGGTCGACATAAATTGCAAAAATGAAGTATATTATTCTTTTTGTTAAATAATTTGTAATATTTTTTGTTCTAGGACAATTTCTCGGCTCTAGAATTAGCCTCTCACAAAGGCGATGTGGTAATGGTTTCGTTTTTGCTTGAGCGTGGGGCAGATATAAACAGTCCATCGAATCCATGCAATTACACGGCTTTATGTTTCGCTTCCATTTCTAACAATTTAGAAATTGTCAAGATATTAATGCAAAATGGTGCAGATTGCGAAATAAAAACGTCAAATGGTCGTTCTCCGTCTGAAATTGCTGCATTTGTGGGAAATCGCAAAGTTTGCCTTTTTATTAATTTTCATTTTCCTCTAAATCTCATGGACAATTTAAATAACAAAAAAAACCCATGCTTACCCAAGCTTGTGCATGAGTTGTACGACTTTTTTATCAGAATAAATCTAAACATCATAAGCGTAATTATAATAAAAAAACCAGTTATATAATTTGTAGATAATATTGTACGTGGAACAACATGAAGAGCTGCTGAAGATTGATGAAAACGCGAATCAGTATGTTTCAAAGTTGGTGAAACACTTTACTTGCGAAAACGAAAAATTGGCATTGAAAATTCATTTTTTGTATCAAGTTCTGGTTGAACTTGAAGGTCTGTTGAATCGAGGTTTTACGTACAAATCGATTTATAAAAGGTTAGTTGTTAATTAAATTTATTATGATAATTTGATAGATTCCTTTCTCGGAAATTGGATGATAATGGAATGAGGAATAATCAGAAACTTGTATTTTATATTGCTCGTACGTTTACATATGAGTACACGGATATTTCGAAACAGTTGGTTAGTATAATTGTAATAATTAGTGTAGTTTTTAAATAATAATTATCATTTTAGCAAATGAACGAGGAAAAAGAATCAATTTTTCAAACACTGATATATGGCCATGATTCAAGATGTGTAAAAAAATGTTCCGTGTGTGAAATTGACAAATTTTCAATGTCCACTTGTGCCAACTGCAAACACGTAAACTTAATTTTGAATTTTGAAAATATTTTGATTCTTAGACGCTATATTGTTCACAAAAATGTCAACAAATCGATTGGCCATTGCATAAACTAGAATGTAAACTTTGTTAAATTGTCGTTAAATAAATTTTTTCTCAAAAACATATTATGTTGTTGTTGTAAATTACAAAACAAATCATAGCGATCCCAAACAATGAGTCAGATACCCTTTTTACCTGGTTCTACCTTTAAGGAATTGGTAATTGATGATGATATCGCAATGAAAAAATTTATCGTTATTTATTTTAGAAGGATAATTTCCATTGCTCTCATACTTTAAACTTGAAAAACGGATACTGTTTTACAGATACACCTCTGAAGAAACTAGGAAATGAAAATCTGATAAACAACCAAGCTAATGAAAAGATTAACGTGAATGATTGTTTAGATCTTTGTAAGCCACAAGAAAAAGAACAATTCCAGGCATTTAGACCTAGGTTTATAGAATTCACGGAAAAGGTGTTGCGATTTTATGGCTGGTTTAAGCAATCTGTAGTAGAATCACCTTTAGAAACTTTTCAAGTTAGAAAATTGGTTATTCATTATTTTTTGCTTGATGATACAATATCAATTGTTGAGCCAATTGTTGAAAATAGTGGGATAGTGCAAGGAAATTTCGTTAAACGCCACAAAGTTCCGAGAATGAATGATGATTCTAATTACCAGTTCTGGAACTGGAAGCAAATGAACGTTGGAATTGATTTTAGGATATACGCAAGGAATATACGATTGTATGATTGTGACGATTTTACAAAGGTATTTTTCTAAAATTAATATAATAATTTTGTTAGTTTTTCATGGAAAAAGAGGGAATTCTGGTCAATGAAAAGGAAACGTGTCCAACAAACATTTATCTTGACAGTAGAGAAAAATTATCTCAATTGAAAGAATCTGTTCGTAAATCGCACAAGGACAATTTAAAAAATTTCATAGAGTTGGATAGAAATGTTTTACGCTTTTTTGCCATATGGGATGATACGAAAACTTCTAAATTCGGACAAAAACACGATTGTGTTATTCACGTATTTTATTTATTATTAATATTTTAAAAACAATAAATATTTCTAGTATTACTTGGTTGATAAAACTATCGAAGTAGTGGAAAAACACGCTCCCAATGACGGGCGAGATCCTTGTAGTATCTTCATACATAGGCATAAAATACCTGTCAATAGATACAATGTCTCTCCAACATTCCCTTCTATCGTTTTGGAACGTAGTGATCGTGAAATAGCACAGTATATAGAACCTTCAATGTTAATTTTAGGACATGTTGTAAAAATATACAACCGGCAATTCTTTTTGCACGACATGGATCTATTTACAAGAAATTATTATACACAATTTTTCAGAGACTATAATGTGTGTAAAGTTGAGGTACAAGAGAAGGCAAAAACGGGTACTAAAATGGAAATTCCTCCATACAACAATTTTGGTTCATACGAAGATTCCATGCAATCTGTTTTATCAATAATTCCAAAACCGCCAAAAAAGAACTTTGTCAAAATCATGGAAAACGATATTAAGAAATTAAGATATGAAGCAAGAATGGTAACAGATAATGAAATAAATAAAGGAAGAGTGTTTATCATACAATATCATTTGGGAACAGATACAATTAGTATTATTGAAAAAGCACAGAGAAATTCCGGCATTCCAGCAGGCATGTTTTTGGAACCCACTAAAATTATAATACCTGGAGCTACCGTAAATGCACCTATCTATTACACTCCACAAGATTTATACATAGGGGCCATTGTAGATATTTTGTGCAACAAGTTTGAAATTTATAATGCAGATCTTTATGTTCTCAATTATCTTAAAGAAAACTCGCAATTGTATGGAAATGAAATGATACAGACTATGGAATTGGCAATGAAAAATATATAATTATTAACAATAGCACATAATTAATAAATTAAAGTTATTCATGATATAATCAATTTGTGTCCACTTTCGGATCATCTGGTACCGATTCAGGGACATATTCGTCTTCTACAAAGGATTCTTCGTCATTCTGATTGACATTCTGTGGAATATACAGTGGGGATGTAGTAGCTACATCTGTCGTTCTTTTTTGAGGACCAAGTCGTATTATTAAGGGGTCGTAGCTTGGTTGAATAGCAGGACAGGTAGGTTCGTAACCTCTACAATCCTGAAAATCATTTGCTTTATTAACCAATTGTAATTGAACAGGGTCTACATTTCCTGAAGAATCCACTCTAGGACTAATCTTAGGAAGAGGCAATAACGTCCTCCGCTGATTAGTGTTACTGCCAGACGTGGAAATTTCTACTTTTGATCGAGAAGAAGCTGGTTCCGATGATTCCTCTACTACTTTTTTATCTGTAGATGTGCGTTTAATAATACTGTCTGCAGGAGCAGAAACATCGTCTTTTCTTCTTTTACCTTCTTCTTTTTCGTGTCTTGATTTCGAACGAGATCTGTCACGAGAATCTCTCTTCTTTCTATATCTATCCCGTGATCTATCTCCCGACCTATCACTACTCTTGTCGCGAGATCTGTCCCGTCGACGTCTATCACGAGAATCAGTCCAGCGTCGTTCAGAATAATCACGACGCGGTTCATCAGTTCTATCTCTAAAACGCCTATCCCTATCTCGGTCATTTCTATCTACACTTCTCTTATCATCTACCCTTTTGTCCTCCATTCTTCGGTCATTAATATTTTGAAATCTAGGTACATTATTTCTATTGTTTCTGAAATAGCCGTATGGCTTTACATTAACACCTTCATCTTCTCCCATAATTTTTTCCGCGAAACTTACGTCCTTCTCACTGCTTTTTCTCAAGATAATGCCACTATTGTTGAATGGAAATGCAGGAGGAAAATTTGGATGTCTATCCATGTCGTGTCTCTGTACAAACCTTGGAGGTTGATGATGTTGTTCATGTCTATGGTGGTCTACTGTATCAACTTTAAAATTCGGACGTGGAGGTCCAGCACGGAAATTAGTTCGTTGTGGACCAGGATGAAAATTTGGTATCTGAATCTGAACATTGGAAATATAATTCAACAATTCGTTGTCCAATGTAGCCTGTTTTGTCACAGGGTCGTAGTTAATCGTTTTGTTGTCAGTGTGATTAGCGGGATTAAATTGTGGAGCCATTGGCGGTTGATTTGGAAAAGGCATTTGAAACGACCGGTGAGGTCTAGCATTTTGAAAGTTTTGCATGTGTCCCATATTATAACGTGGATACATATTGTTTTGAACACGAGGTATTTGGGTAAAATTATTCATTGGAATATTTACGTTATGCATCATATTCATATTCTGATTAACAGATGCCACGTTCATCACATTTGGTTCAGGTTCTTGAATTACTGGCTGCTTATTTACCACGTTAACATTAGGTTCTACCACAATAGCACATAATACATTTTTAGTGGGAGGTATCATCTTTACATTCTCATTGATTTTATTATAGATTAGAAAATCCATATCAGGAGAATAAGCGAAAATGTACATATTTCTCATATCCTGCCCATCGCTACTCATTATGGCAATCTGACCTTGTTCCGCCAAGTTGGTGTAAACTGAACTATAAGTTGACGATTTTTCATTTATCAAGGCGTACAAATATACTACATAAGAACTATCGGATACGTAATTATGCATTACAGCAGTGAAATGACTATATTGAGAAAAACTATTAAAAGTTACGTCCACTGGGAATTTTGCCATCTTGTTTTCATAATTGAGAGGTAGTAATGTTTTAGAGATTAAAAACGCTTCAACCATAAAACCTGGTTTGTCAGTAACAATTATATTACTCCTCCACGAAATAGATTCCACGCCCCATAATCCAAACGAATCAATATGATTCATTACACTTCGTTCTTTAAATTCTGAGACTGCTGCAACTTTCTTCTGTTTAAAATTACACAACCTGCAATTTATGTCAAATCCGTGAGTTCCGTGACTATTGGTAGAATCAATCTTTACATTTACACTGCTAGTACTGTTTGATAAGTAAGTTTGTTTCAATTGGGAAGTTTTTCGAACGACTTCATCACATTCCATCTCCCTCATAAATAGTTTAACTGACAAACAACTTTCAACATCTTTCTGTTTCAAATCAGCATCGAAAATCTTGAGTAAAATGGATAATTTATACTGATATTTTTCATTTATTCCTTTACACAGATTAAATATAGTCTTTTCCAATACCATGGCATAGTTCTTAACTTCGTCATCATTGAGCATAATGTCATGAACGGTATTATTCTTCTTTAAAAGAGACTTGAGTGACATTCTTGCTTTCATTTGTATAGGATCAGGTATCATTGGCTCCACCTCTTTTTTAACGAGAGGTCTAGTATCATTGGAATATTGTTTTTCTGGAGAATTTGAATATATCTGTGAGTTTTTTGATTCTTTCATATTGTCATCGTTGTAAATTTCATAATTTTGATGTGCTAAAAGCCATACTAAGAGATTTTTACGAAGAGGTGCTGATTTTCCAGTAAGAATATTTCCACTGTTTGTATCAATAACGCTAATGGTTTCTTCAGACATGTTCTTGAACGTTTCCTAAATTAAATCAATAAAAAATATATTTATGTAGATTAATTACTAATTGACTAATGAACTGGATGTTTTCATTGAATTTAAACTTTTCACAATTTTATTAAAATATTATTTATTATAAATTAAAATTAATAAAATAAAATTGGATTATAATATTAACAGATCGCGACACCTTATAGGGGATGTAATTGAAAACGCATTTAAAATACAAAATTTATAAGTCTATAAATTGAATAATATAGCATAGTACATT
>JAUZND010091494.1:4654-15132 GCA_034780555.1 Coelogynopora nodosa
GATTTAAAAGTTTAGTGATTTAAAAGTTTAGTGATTTAAAAGTTTAGTGATTTAAAAGTTTAGTGATTTAAAAGTTTTGTGATTTAAAAGGTTAGTCATTTAAAAGTTTAGTGATTTAAAAGTTTAGTGATTTAAAAGTTTATTGATTAGGAGATTAGTGATTTATGAGTGTAGGAATTAGGAGATTAGATATTTAGCAGATTTTAGATTTAGGAGTTTATGGTATTATACGTTATTAAACTTTTATAGTATATGGTATTACACTTTGTAATTTTAGAGATTTAAAGGTATTAAATCTAAGGAGTTTAGGAATTTTAGGGTATTAAAGTTAAGGAGGTTAGGGATGCTATGGTATTTAATTTAGGAGTTTAGCGATTTCAGGGTATTAAACTCTATTGAAACAATTTCAAACAAGAGAATCAGTGAGATTGAATGAAACAATGTGCTGCGTATGTTTTCATGTACATATAGTATACTTATAGTGGAGTTTTTTTTTTCTACGGATATCCCAATGTAAATCTTTAGAACTTCTACTGCAGATAAAACCTGCTCTATTCCATTATCGTATTTTATTTCTTCTAAATACTATATTTATACTAAGTTAATGAAAACACGTTTCAATGAATTAAGCTTTCTATAATTCATATCCTTATTTTTCACTAAGAATTGAAAGAATAAAAGGGATCCAATTGGCTGTCCGTTGAACCGGTCAACTAACAAGTAAGTTAATCGATATGAATAACTGTTGAATACTCCGTATTATTGTTTACCCAATAACAAAAGGATAGTCTATTCTCTATCGATAATCCATTGGTCTACGTGAACTTTTACTCAATTTTATTATACATTAAAGTTAATATACACCCATGAGAGATATACACACACATGCTCGCTACATATATGTTTTATTTAAATACTCGATATACAATAGGTACGCAGACTTTGAATAATGCGTTTTATACAATTAACACATTCGATAATATGCACTCTTGAAAACTGCCATTTATTTGAATAATATATTGAGATTGTATAGTTTAAACTATAGTTTTTGGGCATATCTTACCTATACCTAGATATCCAACCTGTGTCTCACAGCGGTTGTGAGAAAGATGAGTCATAGTCATTGTAGAAAGCTTTGCGAGGCAAAACAAACATTTGGCATTTGCGCACAGCCTAAATAAATATACAGTACTTCAAAGCTATTTTTATCTATGAAAAGTATATTAGATGTAATTTTATTTTGCATGATTAAAATCTCTGTGAAATATTACGTTTAGTTATAATATCGTAAAATAGTAAACTTATATTATTAAGAGAAAATGAATTACATACATCAAGTTTAAACATAACTAGCCTCTTTAGGAGGCACACAATTGTTAACATATTTCTCTAGCACCGGCTTGCCTCACGAAACTGATATAGGACTTATCGTTTTTATAACCAGCGTATATAACAGGATTATGTTAAGTAGATTGTACATCTAGGAATAAGAGAGAAAGAAATCCCAGAATATATGGTTAAATCTAAATCCGTGTTAAATTTATCAGGAAATCCTAAAACCTTTTTACTACATTATATATATATATATATGTATTCTAAATAATCTAAAATAACTTATTAGAAACATCAAAATAATCTCATGAACATGCACTGCATTTCATAAGTCACTACCACATAGGTGTTTTTCATTAAAAAATATATAATGAAGTTCTAAAGGTTTATTATTATACTCAACAAATAATATTTACACAATTACAATTCATTTTATTTAACAAAGGTTCATTTATCATAAGGATCAATCTCCGTCATAATTCCCTTATTGCTTTGAGTGTGTGAGCTGGTGCACCATCCTGTTGGAAATGGAAAAAGACAAGAGTTCTCCTCTTCTCTTAACTTGTAAGGTAGGAACAGACTTGTTAACGGAGCATCTCAATATAGCAATCGGTTGTTACGTCAACAGGCATGAACAACTTGGCCGAAACCTTATTCCTATGTGGTGGGAAATGATGGGATACACTGAATATATGTAAATAAATTTTGTTAATTGAACAAAAATGTCTCTTCAAGTTAAAACATTTTTAAAACAAGACCTGTACAATGCTGTTAAATAATGTCTAGTTTCATGATTATTGTATAAAATCAAAAAAGGCACGACAACTCAGCTTATAGGCGAATCGTTAGCTGTAAATCCATCGCTCAATATATATATGAGTTTTTATATTGTTGCATAGATGATCCCTACTCGACAGAAATTAGGAACCTTATGATACAAACAAAACACAGGAAGCGCAACATCAAATGTGTCAGAGTTATTCTAGTGGATAAATACAACACTACTGGGCATGCATTAAAACAAATTAAATAATTTCGATACACCTTTCATTTTAAATACCTTTTTCTAATTAAATACAATAAATCTCAGCAGCAATAAATTTGTGAAAAATATATTAAAATTTGGTTGAAATGTATTATTTAGAATTGTAACATATTATTTTGTCTAATCATAGGAGACACTTGGTACAAGAATATAATGTTTAAAAAAATTATTCTTTTATTTTTTATATGTTTCCTAACAACAATTAAATAATTGATTTATGCTTTTTGAAATTATTCCATCAATTTGAGTCATATAATTAGCGTATTCCGATTTTACTGAAGTTACATACATACACCTGTTCACTATTGATTTGTGCATCTTAAATGAAATATATGAATTCTACAAAAAGAACACCTGAAACTTATGTTTTAATGAAACGGTAAGAAAGTATGAAAACAAAAAAATGTAAGAAATAAGATTTTTGTTAAAACAAGAAAAAACAGTTTTATTATCTGTATATTTTATAAAATCCGTCCTGTTAACTTTTAATCAGGGATGGGTCTCAACATAATTCCAATTCAAATTTATGTGACGCATATTTATTATATCATCTGTGGACTTCGATAGGATACAAAAGCAAGCATCACATTGTATTCTGGGATTTTAGTGTTATACGTCTGTCAAAGTTTGATTATTTTTTCATGTTCTTAACACAACAGCTTCAGGCACACACATATACATATATAGGCTAGTCGTAAAAATTACCTAAAAATGAGGAGGGAGCTTGCACAATAGTTTGCACCCGTTAGTTCATCTAATTAGCATATATACAATATATATTGTCAACTTCAGTTATAATTGTAACGTTGAGATTTTGCTTTATATATAAATAAATTTGAAATGAAACAACTGCTCACGAAAGACGTATATAGTCAGATCAGGTTAATGTGCTCACCATTGTATCCACACAGTAATGCAATCGTTTTATTGCACAGGAGGGAGGGAGGCAAGATGATAATTGTCTCCAGTATATTTACGCGCGATGTGAGCATGTCCTCAGTTGAATTGGTTACAGTTTTAAATCCCTGTGTAGGCATGACGGTGCGGTAAGCTAAGGCATCTATTTAAACTGATTGTTTTTAAATCAAAGCAATAAAATATTCTAATTAACCGAAAAGCTTTCATAACAGAGGTTTGACACGAATTCAATTAGTCATCCGTATACATACATTCTGTTAAAAATTTAGATATGTATATATATATATTTACGTACTTTGACATCGTATTTGAAAATATTTTATATGGATGGTTGATTTAATAAATGTGGCCTTTAATATTTTAATTTTTTTAATTAAGGCATTATTATAAGTTAGACACTCTACATTAAAATAGTGAGCAGTTTATTATCGTTGCTGTTTTTTCGAATATAAAGATTACGTATTATACTATTTGAATTCAATTAATGTATTAAGCATGCCAACTATTATTTATTTCATGGAATCATCATTTTTGAACTATGGGAATTGCACATTAAGAGGCATTCATTGAGTTGTCTTCCGGTGAATTGTTTGAGGCGATGGTGCTTGTTCATACTATAGTAGTAAATATAATACTATAACATCATATACCTTCTCCCTATCATCTTATTTTTCACATAGTTCGATTTGGACAACAACAAATTTACAAGTTAAGTGGAGAACATTAAACGATTAATTTGTTATTGAAAACGAATTTGATGATGTTTTAACGATTGGTTTAATAATTTAATAATTTATCTATTGTTTAAACCTATGGGTTTTACAATCAATTAAAGTAATACACTTTATAACATGGTTAATTGATTAATGTTATCATTACAACAATCGATAATAATTATGATATGTTTCATATTTTTTATTCACATCATTATTTTAAATCACATTTTAAATATTTAATTAATAACCTTTTTATTACTTTAGTGAAATACATATAATAAGTGTTATTTCGTCTATTCTACGAGAAAAGTTTTAATCAGAGTGTTTTACAAAAATCTAATTTGAATTATGATTTTATATAATCCTACATATATTAAATTATTTATTTACTAACAAAATATATATTACATATTCAAAAAATTTAATATTTATTTTACATAATCATTAAAGATTCAAATATCAATATTAAAAACAGTTATTTAATTAAACATTTATATCACTTTAGTAAGCACTTTATAATTTATATTATCATGGTATATACTTCTATCAATTTTTAAAAATCTAAGGTAATGTGAATATGCGCAGGTTAATTCGATTAAACAATATAGTATAAACAGTCGCAATAAAAATTCTTAATAAAGCTAAACATATTTCCTTGACTTGTTCAATTATATAATATGGAGCATCTCCATTGGTACCATAAACACAAATTCGTTTTTCTGTACATATTTAAGTTTTGTGAGAATTATTCTATGAAACAATTTATCTTTTGTGCTATCTAAGTATTTCTTCTTTAATTATTATGTTCACTAACGTGTTGATCGCACCATTTTTAAACTATTATTGATTATTGATTTGCTCTTAAGTTGTACACGACCATGTATACCCCATCCTTCCTATAGTTTAAAGAAGGGATGAAATCAGTATGATATGTTTAAAGTTGCATATTATTTACGTATATTTATATTTATTGAAATAACAATAAATAAAGATATGATATAAAAATTAGTCTATTTAATTATAATTATAGACCACATTTGTAATAAAATTTACGCCAAATACAATAAAATGTTATACAAAATAATCCACTCTATTTACATTATTTATTTTTTAAACATTTTCATATTTATATTTAAATACAGGAGTTTTGAACATCGACCAAAAATTTTTCTATCTATACATTTATATTGATTTTAAACAAGCTATACATTTTTTTTTTTTTTTTTTGATTTAATCAATATATTATATATGTATATATATAGAATAAATAATAATTTCTGTTTCATTTAGTTGTATCTACATTGTACTTTATTAATTATTAATTATGTTTTTCACGTTTAATTTTGTATTTTTATGTTGTGCTATATATATTATATCTCTGTTTTGCATTTGAATTATAAAGTGTAATAATTATCAAATATGTAAAAATGATAAATGAATACGTCAACAAATAATACTATGTGAATTTATTAGTACAATTTTGATTTTATATGTAATATTGTTTTAAAAATCAATTTTTTAAATATAAAACTCATTCATGATCAAATAATTGAATTTGTAGTTTTGTATTGAGTCGCTTCTTTGGATTATATCATTATTTTAATGATAAGTTTGCGATAATATTTGTATAACGCTAGCCATGTTTAGACTTTAAAGTATATGTATTGTGAGCAGTGTTCGCTTGCGAGTTATTAAACTATAGAGTATATCGTGTTAAATAACAATGCAGGCGTCACCAGTTTCTCTAGAGAGGGTATATCATTTACTCATCGACAGATATTAAGTCCCGAATTTAAACTTGACTGAATAAACACAGAGACGTGTTTTCTTTAGATGTTGAAATTGAAGTTCTTGTCACCAGTCCACTCCGCGGAATACCATTTCCCATTATTATACAACACACACACCCGCAGCCAAGAGTAAGCAGAAAAGCCTGCCCCGGGATTAATGTCTTCTTCCAGTGAGAGCACTAAACTTGAAAATCCCTCGCTGAAAAAATGTTTGCGCTGTTTACATGCTGTAAAATATAAGTAGGTATGTTCATGCTACTATATATCCATGATTTGTTGTGATACCTAGCGATCATTTATAAAATACAGGCCAAGTATAGAGGCGTTAATGAAAGTTGGGCTGCTCTTCTTATCATGAACGTCTCTGTAAATCTCTCTCTGAGTTTTACTCTCGTACACAATCGGAGCTATTATTTCTTAATTCGTTAAGTAAGATGGTTGCACGGAATACAGGCGCGTTATATGTGTAAAAGGCCATTAATAACTGTCTATTTTAAATTGGGATTCAAACAAATGAGACGGAAGAAAATTGAGGAATTAATGTGGTTCCCTATAAACTCTATACATATTTTTTCCTGCGGAGATAATTATATAGTTACCAGACATGGAACGAAGTCAGATATGAACTATAATTATGTACATATTTGTGTTTTAGATGATTTATATCGTTGAAGTTTGACCAAATTTAATGAATATTGAAGCACCTCAATAAAAAATAAAGCAGTGGATAAAATTTTAAATTTAAGTTTTGGATGAAATACTAATTATAAAGAAGTCTACCTCATATAATCAAAACAAAAAAATTATAATTCTAAATGATTTTGATAAATTTGTAGATAATTATAATCTGCATTGACTATTAATCCTTCCATCAAAATAGTTTACATTTTATAAATTGAACCAGTCCTTGAGTTATAGTTTAAATATATACTTATATTATTAAAAATGTGCAGCAGTAGAAAATTAAAAATTGACAATAATTAATAAGTTTTACTAATAAATGTATTCCGACAATTTAAAATGCATTTTAAACATTATTACACACACAAATGAAAAACATATTAATTTGTTTGTTTTGAATTTATTATTATTTGTTCGTAATTATTACAATCAATACGTATGTATACGAAGCAGTAATAGAACAATAAATTTATAATTTTGGCATGTTTTTAACATGTATACATTTACGAATTTGAACTTGTTGCAATTCATGCTGGTGAAGAAAGGTGGATTTTCATATATCTGACGGTATCACTTGACTTTATAGACATGCTCGAAAAACTCAGTATTGAGTGTCAGGAATACTACAACAAAGCCCATCTTTCTAAATGCAAGTGATCATCATGCCTGTTCCCGTTTACGTTAATTTCAATCTAATGAAAGTAAATAGGAGAAAGTCCGCAGCAGACGTACTTGGCAACATTCTAACAATGATACAACTATAGCTCACCTTTATAGTTCCGGCCTGCAAACTGAACCAGAAGCATTCCCCTTCGCGTGGAAAAGGGGTATTAAAGGATATTGTACCTTTAAGGCCATAAAACTATAAAATCAGAAGGCATAAATCATGGGTCACACGTGAAGCAGTAAAACACAGAAACAAACTTGAGCGACTATCTAGAAAACCGAAGGCGACAGAAAAAGATAAGCACTGGCTTGCCGTTTCCAAACGATAAGCAGGAGTATTTTTTAACGATTGCGCTCGCATACAAGTAAGCGACTTCCTAAATTGTGTACCAACATCTCTGAAGTCCTCTCTAAGCTTCACTGGCTTCCTATCCAAAAGTAACCTCATCATCTAAAAACATTGTTGTATGGTTCACAAATGTATTTATGGTGATGCCCCTTAATACCTATCTAACCTATGTACATATACTTAGTTAGACCAGCGGCTTCGTCCTCACTTCCTCTATCTCTCAGTTCGAAAGACGCAACAAAACTTTACCAACCTATCTCTCTGGTTCGATCTGCGCATGTAGCCGGCCCTTCTCTTTATGCCACCCCGGTCCTAGGTCATTAGATCGGAAATATTTTTTCGTGTTTTCAAAAAACTTTAAAAACTGAGCTCTTCTCTCTTACGTGTTCTTAAACCTTTCGTCTCCCCTTTTACTGCTTTTCTGAAATTGAATGTATTTTATACAGTATTGTCGATAAATCCATTAATAATAATAATAATAATAATCAATAATATTGTATTAAATATCACATTGAGTTATTAATTTAAATTATACACTTTGGTTTTAAAATTGAAAACAGTAATTGCTCACCATTTATAACCCTACAATAAGTTCAAGTAATATAACTGTTCTTTACGATATTACATATTTTGTTTTCATGTTTAACAACATAACAACAAAAATATAATTAATTAAAATGTTTAACAAATATTTCCACGCTAAATTTAATTATTGAATCTATATAGATTATATTTTGTTACGTGCTATCGTTGAATTTTGGCGGTTAACACTCAATCTAGGTACAGTAGGCCTACTAAATAACGATCATTTTCAAATAGACCAGAACATCCCCAAATAACCTTCCAAATCGTGTCTTGAACTGGAAGACTATTATGGATACATGCCTGAGAAAGGAACACGTGCTATGTTTATATTTCTCCTCTAACATGCACGTAAGTTAAGGATTATATATATATCTTAAAACATATTGTTTCACGCATATAGAAATAAATAGATGTGTTGCATATTTTAGTAAATACAATATCCATTTGTATCGTATATGTAATCCCATAAAAAATGCCCGTCAGCATAAGAATAAAGGCGATTCTTTAAGTATTCTATATACAAATACAATATTACTCCATGAAAAAGTTTGCGTCATATTATTGTGGCGTAATGGAACAGTATTGTAAGCATTTGACCAATATTCTAAGCGATGTCACTATACAATTTGTGATCTAAAATAATAATTTGTTTTTCAAATTTACTTAAAAAAAGAATTGCGTATCACAATTTTTTTATTATTAAATATTAAACTATTTTTGTTGATGAAATGTGATGAAATAATTATAAATACGATGTGACCTACAGATAAGCCGACTAATATTATATATTTAATGAAGATTGAAATATACTACAATGTGAAATTCATTAATATACTATATATATATATATAAATTGTTCTACTTTTATTCTCATAACATATTAAAATAATTATAAAAAACTTTACTAACACTTGTCCTTCCATATTTGGATACATATAACATAAAATGAGGGAATTCAAACAGAAACTCATTCGTGTGAAATATACATTGTCTAATATTATATACATAATAAATACTAATACAATAAAATATGAGTCTAATATATAATAGTATATTTCTACTAATTATAATATTACAAATTAGGTCAGCTATTCAATATAATTATATAAACGTTATTACACAATATTACACAATCATGACAACGCAGAAGGGTTATACTTAACTACTGTGTTTTTTTATACTTGGTGAGGTATTCTAAAATTTATAAAAATTAAATTAAATCAAAAATTTTCTTTTTTGAAGCGTTTTATAATGAGACATGTTTACTTGCATTCATCCGAAATGTTTGGTTCATATATAGTCTCTGTTTTGTAAAAATAGTATGCCAATATTTAAAATAACCGGAAAATCTAAATTTGCGCAGCTTGCAAAATTTTGCAATTTCATGCTGTGTTTTCGGTTTGATTGATGTTTAAAAACATAATTTCAAAGTTAATAAGAACAATACATTTGTTTGGTTTTTATCATTATATACATAGTCTTACTATTTCAGACATTGTGTTCTAAAGAATTGATTTCTAAATTATGCCTTAGATCACGATTTTGCCTCTGGTATATTAAGCAAAAGAGTTGCTGTGCAAATAAGTAAATAATTTTTCTGTAAACCAAACCCCTTTAATCAAAGTTAATCGACATAAGGCAATTATATTTTATTTACTATATATAAAATTAGTTAGGTCTATGCTTTCATTACATACAGTGGTTTAACCAATAATTTTGGTATAGAGACCTATTCATTTCGTGATAATTTTGTAAATTATATTACGAGATTTCAAGATCTGTTGAAATATATACGTGCATATCATTGTGGGCGTTCAAGAAAGAGAGAAAAGACGCAAGTTTAACTACAAAAACATTATAAATTCGATAAAAATAAAAAGTGAAGAAAAAAACGTACGGTCTGTTTTTTAAGCCTTTGTTAATTGATAATCGGAATATTATATAAGCAAAGGTTTGGAATGGAAGATATGTAATTCCATAAATATCACAAATACTAATACATGGATAATGTTGGGATGGCTATATAGACCTACTAGTATGAAAGCATAGATGATCTATTTGGGTTAATATTGACAAATAAAATAGTTTATACATACATTTTAAACATCCGATGAATATGTTTCTAGATCTTTATATTTGAATCTTTAGTCACGTTTTTTATTGTTTCATACTTATAATACAATTTCAAAATGAGTAGTTTGTTGGGATTGTCTACTTTTTTTAAATATAATTATTTGTTAATATACATTTTATTTGTTTATTTATTGATTCACTTATTACAAATTCATTTAGAAATAAGGTTTTTTGCGAAAACGGCGAATCTGGTGAATCCGAATCTGGTGCTATTTATAGCTCAGTCTACTTGATTGTGGAACTTGTAAATGTATATATATATA
>JAUZND010091516.1:0-15131 GCA_034780555.1 Coelogynopora nodosa
CCACACCAGAACACACCACACCAGAACACACCACACCACACCACACACAACACCACACCACACCACACCACACACAACACCACACCATACCAGACCACACACAACACCACAACACACCACACCAAACTACACACAACACCACACCAGACCACACACAACACCACACCACACCACACACAACACCACACCACACCACACACAACACCACACACAACACCATACCACACCAGAACACCACACAACACCACACCAGACCACACACAACACCACAACACACCACACACAACACCACACACAACACCACACACAACACCACACACAACACCACACCAGACCACACACAACACCACACCACACCACACACAACACCACACCACACACAACACCATACCACACCACACCAGAACACCACACCACACCAGAACACTACACCACACCACACCACACCACACCACACCAGACTACACACAACACCACACCACACCAGACACCACACCACACCACACCACACCAGACTACACACAACATCACACCACACCAGACGACACCACACAACACCACACCACACCACACACAACACAACACCACACCACACCAGACTACACACAACATCACACCACACCAGACGACACACCACATCAGGCGACACTACACCACACCACACTATACTCTCGCACACAAACGCACCCGGCTTCCGTTCGAGCAGCCGCTTGGCGTGGTGGATCGCCGTGTCGTACTCCTGCTTGCGGAACATGAGATCGGCCATCATGACGGCGGCATCATCCGCGCCCTCGGTCGCCTCCAACAACTGCATGCACTGCTGCTGACAGCTGTCCAGGTCGTTGGTGAGCAGGTACAGCTGGGCCAGCCGGAGCATCGCCTGGCCCTCCGCCTCGTGATACACCAGCGCCTCCTTGTAGAACTTCTTGGCTTGGTCGTAGTCACGGCTCGCCTGGTAGGACTGGGCCATCTCCATGCAGATCCTGTGCGGGGTAGTCGTTGGGATTATTGAGGGTTATCTGTGACTATTTATCTGTTTATTGTATTTTCTGAATGAGTTCATAGAAGTTTGGCATAATCATAAAACTGGTAATACACTAAAAAAATATATATATTTATAAATAAAATACCTTCTGTAAAATTTATCGCCACATAGTTCTTTATCAGCAGTTAAATTTGTTATTTAATTTATCTTTATAGAATCGAATAACTTTACAGAGTGCTTCACGTATGCATTTATTCATATATTAGCATTTTTATTACACTATACTTCATGTATAATATATGGTTTCTGTCATATTTAGAATAACACTGTCAAGTAAAATGAGGCCGTAATTCGGGTTCGAAAAAATCTGTTTTTGTAAATCTTTATGAAATAAAAACAATTTATGATGGTGTGAGAAAAGTTTTGTTATGAAAAAACAGGTGCTGATAAATATAGTTTGTTTAAATAGTTCAAATTCCTTTAAAATTAAACACAATCGTACTTGTGACTAAGTGTGGCAAAATAGAAGAGCTTTGTGAATAGATTTTTCTTACTGATATTTCTTATATTTTGAATAATGATAAAAAAATGTAAAGATCATTCTCTAAAGTATCTCAACAAACCAGTCCAGTCTCTCACTTGGCGGCAAAGTGCTTCTGGTCAATTACCAAATCCGGCTGCTCGAGCATGGTCCTCTTGAGCACCCGGGCCTGTGTGTCACGGGCGGCTTCCAGGTCGGTCAGACTCTCGTCGGCGCGGTCTTGTTTGCTGTGGACACGGGCTCGGATGAAGTGGTAGCGAGACACATCCATCAGCTCGACCAGGTCAGATACTACAAGCGGCAGGGGGGAATGACGAACAAACCTTTAAACTTGGGTGTTCTTCTACTTATTTTGTGTTCACTTATTTATGCTAAAAATATACTGTAGTGATAACAATTTTCAATGAGATCACAAGATATGAAACGTCGCAATGTTGGACGAATAAAACTACACAGACACATTTATGCACCTTGGATGTCGTTTGTACACCCAGCTTAAAATGGTTAATTAAAAATCTTTGGATGATTTCAATTATCACATGATTTAAAATAACACCAACAATCTGCATCGGCGCATGTCATCTAAAAAACCTTAATGTTAAGTTTACCACTTTTAAAAAACCAAAACTGATTTTAAAAGCAATTAATGCTTATTCGAATTGTTTAAACAAATAATGTACTGTTTTAATTATTCTTTTATTCCATAATTTTAATTGTGAAATTTGTGATACGATTTTATTTATTTGGAGGTTATTTAATGCAAAATAATTTAGTGCTGGAAGGTACAAGAATATATTAAGTTGTTACATTTAAATTGGAAGATAGCCAAATTTAACATTTTCGGAGGTCTACTGTTCGAATACACAATGCTTTAACTTTAAATAAGCATTAAAAGATAATTTGTAATCTTTGCCAATTTAAAATTTACTAATTTTCAGTTCCATTAGGGAGGGTTATAACATGTTAAAACGATATAAAGATGTTCTGTTCCAAAACGAATATATTTAATTTCAACACATGCTACACAATAATGAATTAGTTAGTATTGTGTTGTTATTATTATTGAATTTAAATAATAAAATCACATTGACAAGTTTGAAAATAAACTTTTTCTAAACAGTATTCGACACACGAGCAAACAACCTCAAGAAGTTGGTCACAAATCAAGATATTGACACTGACTTGTATTAATTACATGTGAAAAATAACTACATTAATAGTTACTGAAATTGATAAAAATAAAATAGATTGCATAAATGTATATAATTTTTTTGTTTTAATATGTTGAATATTATTTTATACAATGACAAAATTATCAAAAAGCGTAAGTTTCTACTCAGTAGATTATTAAATAATAAACGATTGCTAAGGAAAAATACATTCATATCCTTATAGAATATATTTAATATTCGCTCGTAATTTGATAATAATTTGATGAAAAGCAAGGAGGATAAGCAACAGGTGATAAAAACCTATCTTATTTTATAAGCTTGTTATATTCATACAAGACTAAATAAAATGTATAAAAATCACAAACAAAAGCAATATGAAAAATGTAATCGATTAGTGGGCAAGTGAGATTAGATGGTCCAGTCGTCCGACAATATAACAAGCGACCAGGCGACTGTGAAATTGCAACCTCAGATGGAGGCAAATTATAAAACATGAGATTATCATTCTTGACATTACTACTGACATCCTACTCCATAAATGATCTGTAACAATGTGTTGGTTACTATCATAACATTTGAAATAAATGTTACATACTCAGCAAATATAACGAGTAATATATAAACAAATAAATAACATATTTATGCTAAAATATAATGATATAATAATACATCCATTTATATGTGTATTAAGCGGCTCCTCTTTAATTTTCTAATAGATTGGCCTACAACCGAAACGATATCTAGATAATCTACTATTTGAAAGTCTATCCTGTACGCCAACATTTCTTAGTAATAAAATTTAAAGTGGACCAAAAACCCAAAAAAACACGAAAATGAGTAAATTACATTAATTTTGTTGTAATCAATAAATAAGAGAGCATACACAACGTGTTATTCCTTTTTATACAACAATAGAACAGAACCCCCCCCCCAAACCCACCCTGGTCACTGCCCTCCAGCGCCTGCTGCAAAACCTTCTCCGCCTTCTCGTACTGCTTCAACTTAAGTAGCAGCTCGGCCAGGTCGTGTCTGAGAGCCGTCTGACCTCCGCGCAGCGCCTGCTCGTAGTACTGGATTGCCCGGCTGTAGTGGTGTGTCTTGATGAGGGCGCTGCCCATCTTGCTGGCCAACTGTTGGTCGCGGGGGCTCTTCTTCAGTGCCGTTTCGTAGACGTCGATCGCCTTGTCGGGCTCCTGGATGTGCATGTAGGCGTCGCCGAGCATCAGGTAGGTCGCGGTGGTGGCTTGTTTATCCACCAGTTCTCTGCACCGGGTAGAATATGGGGTAGATAGGTTATTTGAATATTATTATATTATTTGGATATTGTTTTTATGGTATGAATATTGTTCTGCTGTTATTGAAAGTCTAAAATAAATATTGTATAATATATAAAAATTGAATTGAATATAAAAACTCCCTATATAGTATATTATTTGCAAATGAGTAGTTAATATAAAAATAAGATTTTATTTTGTTTACATAAAAAATACTGCATCTGATATTTTCTAAAGTTAAATTGATATACTTTATATTATTAATTCCTTGTTAACATTGTACAATAAACGTATACATTATTTAGTTAGTGTCTATAGATATTTAGCCTTGGTTACAGGTATTTCGTAACATGTGATACGTATTGAGAAATTGGAGATGGGTATTTAGCAGCTGATTAAGTCATTTATTTTAGCGATTAAATTTATTGATCTCCTAACGACAGACAAAAATATTTTTGATGCTATTTAAAAAAATTAAGTTCAACATTATATGAAAAAAATAATAATCGAAAATTCATAAGTAATCAATATTATTGAATGGATATATTACTCAAAGGTGCCATTTTCAAAAAACGATTCTCAAAACTATATCATTTTATTTAAAAACTGTTTTGGACTTAATCCTACACCCGATGAGGGATGTAATAATAGTTATACAATGCATATATAAAAAAACCAAAAAAGTCTTCTAAGATATAATACACGCTCGAAAGGCATGACAACTGTCTTCTAGGGATAGAAACCAAACGTAACACTGCTGCTGCTGGGATTCAAACTCGCGACACACATCCAATACCCAATAATTCACAATACTGTCCAAGTTAAAGAGACAACTATTTTTCTAAATCCTCCACTATAGATCATATTTCCCCAAGCACACACTTAGGTAGGTAGCATTCTAATCCCAGGTCATCCTATTCAGTCCCCATGGCAACTTCTGTACCTGTAGCAGGCGGCGTAGAGCTTCTTGTCCTTGCGGTACTGCAGATAGATGTCGGCCATCTTCTGGCGCGCCTGCACGAAGTAGGTCTGCTCGGGGCCCACCGTGCGCAGAATGCCCAGCGCCATCTCGACATCGCCGCGCTGCAGCGAGAGGTCGGCGTTGGAGATGGTGACGCGGACCTCCTCGGGGGTGCCGGAGAAGTCGTTCTGGGCGTCCTGAAGCACCTTGGCGGCCTCACTCTGCCGGCGGGGCAATGTATTATAAAAATTCGTATAGAAGAGGATATATATGAAAAAGTCGGATTTATAAATAAATTGTCGAATTTTTATTTCTTATAAACTGTAGGTATTGTTATTTTTTTAAATTTGTTGCTTTTGTCGATAATTTATAACAAAAGTCTTATCTTATTATCTTGCTTCACTATAATTTACAAAAAATTGTAATCTGATACGTTGCGGTCAATGAACATGTTTTAGTAGTAAAAATGTTCAGAATAATGTGCTGTATACGTATTGTTACAATATATATATATATATATAGTTAAAGCATGTTAAAGATACTGGATTCAAATTGCGTTAAGATATTCATATCTTCCAGAACCGTAAATAAAAATACACTATTAAATAGGAAGAAACAGAAAGGCAACGAAGAGCAAATAGACGGAGAGAGAGAGAGAGATATTTCAAACAATTTCACTCTAATTTATTAATTATGTTTTATTCACGAGCAGAACAAGCAGAGGTAACTTAAACACTTAATTACACTCATTTAAAATAATAATAATATTTAACTAAAATTAATGGCAACAACTACTTAAAATTATTAACAAAAGGGTGAGAGTGAGTGAGAGAGAAAGATAGATGTAAAGAAGAGGTGTATACTATGATAAATAAAAGAAAAAGTAAAAAGAAAATTAGAAAAGGACATTAGATAATTATTGTAAATAAGAAAAGTAGTGAATAAAATGTTTTCGCACGCTAGTACTATATACTACCAGTGAGCAAAAACTTTAAAAAATCGTTTATTTTATCAATTAAGTTGCGGAAACAGAACGGAAACCAACCTGCTGGCCAAGACTTCGATGCGCCTCAGCCAGCTCCAGGTACACCGACACCCGATCGGCACTCGAGATCTCCTGGGCTCGCTTCTTGCTCCCTCCTCCTCCTCCGGCCTTGGTGGGGCGCACGCCCGGCAGCTGCATGGCGGCCTGGAGCGCCTTGACGGCTTCCTGTGAGTTGCCCTGTCGCTTGAGGAGGCGGGCCCGGATCAGGTGGTAGAGCGGGTGGTCACGCACCTCGAAGTTGTAGCTGAGTCCCACCTCTAGGGACTGCTCGGCTAGCTTGTAGTTGTCCTGGTGAAGGTGGATCTGACCGTGGGGACGGGGGGAGGAGTGCAGTGGGGATGGCGGTGTCTCGGTTAGTGGGTGGAGACAAAGATTATGTACTACAAAGATTAAGTCAACTAGTAAACAGTACTTTTGAAACGAAGGAAAATATTGTCAATGTTTAACAAAATTTCATACTCAGGGTTCCCGCTACCGCACTCATATCATAACATAATTAAGACTTTTTAAAGATCCTACATAAAACTTTTAAATGCTATTTGCTGACCAAAATATCAAGATATACAATTGCAATATTGTACATTTTTATACAAATACAAAACATGTACGATCTACATTATACAATATATACGCATCTATATACGAGGGTAAATAAAATATTTCGGAGCATATTTTAAACAAATCAGAAAGAAGGAGTTTAAAATCGCATTAAAATTGTATCAAACACAAATTAACAATTTTTAATATAAGTAGATGTCTTTAGTATACATCTAGCCAGAATATGTAATTGTAGTTGCACAGTATACATATATCTGACCGTGTTTTAGTTTCGGGTCAAAATAATTGTATAAACAACTATTGGTTCATATTATATAAAAAAGGCCCTGTATTGTCAATACCTCTTTCCAAATCTTGTCGATCAGACTAGTTGAGACTAGTTGAGACAAATAACTTACGGAAAATACGCGTACAAAGGAAGATACACACTCACTTGCGCCAACAGAATATGACCGTCTGAAAAGGAGGGGTAATTGTCCAGACAGTGTCTCAACGTGTTCTGCGCCGCGTCCATATCACCGGTGAGAAATCGAATCTTGGCCATCAGGTAGAGGCCGGTCTGCAGCCCGGGCATTGCCCGCGTGAGCGGTTCCAAGATCTGGTGACACCGCTTCAACACGGGATTCATCGTCTGTGAGACAGTGTTGCTGGGGTGTTGGGGGGCGTGGTGGAGATACTCGAGGACAATTTGCACGAGGAAGTCGGGGTTGAGGAAGAGGTAGTAGTTGGGGCCGAGGTTCATCCCCTGATGTATGCGGTCAAGTGAAGGTTCAGTGAGAGATGTTAACAAAGGGGAAGGGCGGCAGTGATCATTTTGGCATTAACAAAATTATTGCCATAGAAAATATAAATAGAATTGTGAAAAAACCATAGTGGTATATAATATATACCTTACAGAATACCTTTCGATTATGGAGGTAATAATATTATAAAAATATTTTCAAAACTTACTGTGTCTTCCTATACTTAGATTCTCAATCGGTTTATTATAATAAATGTATCGCGAATCTGATTATATTTTACTTTTCTATTAATGACAATTTAAAAATTGTCCTGCTAATATGCAATAAAACTGAAGTCAAATATTATTTGAAGATATACAAATAAAATGATGTAATAAAAATTTATAATAAATATTAATTGAAGATATTATATAGAAATAAAATTATAAAAATTAATTCATAATAAAACTGTAACTACGATATTTTGTGAGACAGTAGTAGTATATATATTTAATAGATCACAAATTCTTTTTACATAAATTGCTAGTTATAATTTCACTTCGTAGTAACACCGTAGCTACATAAATATAAATATTTATAAAATAACACAATTAGCATAATGGTACTCAGAGAGAAAGATAGAGAGAGAGAGAGAAAAAAGGGGAAAGGAACATAACGAAGAGAGCAGAAAGATGATAAGAATATTGAATAAGATGAAAGAACGTTGAAATATATCGGACTAGTTAAAATGTATAGCGATAGAGAGTTAGACCTAAAAGCTTCCACAAAAACGTTGGATGTGCCCAGTGTTATAAAACACAATAAGAAAAATAGAACTTGAAATAAAAGACAAATGCCTGCCAACATAATAATTGATTATTGAAAATAAAGGTATTTAGAAATATAGAGAAGAACAAAAAAAGTGTATATAACGGTAGTATACAGCAAACCAAACCACAATATACTATATAAAATACATGTATACTTTATCATATTTGCACCAAAGTAATTTATAAGCGTGACATATTGTATAGACTCGTGTTAGCACAAAAATGTAGAATATGACAATCTCCAATTCATTTAATAAAAAAACATGTCATATATAATACATACTATAAAAACAAATTAAAAGTGTTTCTATTTGTCATCAATATCTAATGATAACTGATAAAATTATACAAAGGGAATCTTGTTCAGTTCTCATTTGTATGCAGACAACATCTATTTAACAGACATATATTAAATGCACGGCAATTAACTGGATTACATACGTTTAAAGTAGGTTGCGTCTGATTATAGGTTTTCTTAAAATATTAAAAAAATAATCAATTAATATAAAAAAGAATATAAAAGAGTACCGGTAATGATAATATAATCTAATATAATATATTCTATATTTTAAAAATATTCTTAAATATGATAAAGAGTGAATAAGAATATATATTTTTGTACAATTTTCGTGCCTCATGAAGATTAAAAAAAAAAACTGAAGAACATAACTAGAAAATAATTTATGATAAAAAAGTTACCAATATATAAAATACTACTATATCGACAATACGTTTTATTACAATTATACAATTTATGTATGCACGAAAGTATGACATAAGAAGTTTAAATATTCAACGAGTTCTAGTTTGTACGTATATTTTTTATAAATATATTCAATAAAAGTTTAAATTGCTGGATATATGAGTGTACAGGCTTGTATGAGGACCATTCTCATGTTACCTTAAATCCACTAAAGTGGTGCTGGACTGCTTCGTCCAGGTTCCGCATGATAACATCTTGACCTTCAGCCCTTTTTCTCGATAAAATGGCTTGAAGATAACACAATCCCTGGAAATTTAAAATAGTTCAAAATAGGAAATAGAAAACAGTTATTACATATTATGATTATAAAATAGTTAATTATATAATAAAACAAACAAGCATATTAACACGATAGTGTCAAGGCATCAGGTATTATTCTCAAATATCTGTTAGTTAGTGGCTGAATAGTTGCATACATAATGTGAAATATTCAAACGGTTAAAATATAGAAAAATAAACACGGTGAATTGTGAAGTGTATCAGCACCAACTCTAACTGCGTATGTTATAATTAATTCACAATATTTAAGCAAGTTTTGATAATGACGATCCGAAGGTTGAACCCATGAGAGCGTTATACAAACCTTCAACAAGTAATGTGAATTAATCGTCATATTCTATTCTTAATTATGTATCTTTTGCGGTATTTGAGTATTGTTTTATGTAACTACCGGACATTTAAATTTCCGCAGTAATAATCAAGAAAAGTATAGGATATAATATATGTTAGATAAGATTGGTGCCAGTGATCATCCGTAATATTATTACAAAGGGTTACATCACACATTAATGTTAACCCCTTACGTTAAGTTATATGTTAATAACTTACCGAAGAATCAAGACTCGATGATGAAATGGTAACCTAGAAACGTACGATAACATCATGCTATTCAATACAACAGAAGGTTTCAAACGCATTTTATATAACTAAATTTCAGTCTTTTAAAACCATTTCCAGACTTTTGGGGATATATGACTTTTGTGTACATTGTATTCTGTTATGAATTATATTAATATAAACAATCAATAAGTATGTACACATATAGATTATACAGTTAAAAGGTTATGTCACAATAGTTTGGAAGGAAAAGGATTACACAGCATAAGAAATATTCAGTTCAAAGATAAAGTTTTTAATAACTTCATGGTTATCAAATCAAACAGAGTCAAATCCGGACGCCTGATTGTTGCGAGCAAAGTGAGGAACCTATAAAATTATTAGGGTCCAGGTTTTTGCTTATTTGTCCGGATTATTACTTACCATAGAGGTAAACATTTTAAAGTCAATAACTGTCAAAATATATTAAACCTGCGAATAAAATTGATAAAAAAAAATTGTAGATTAATTGCTAAAAAGTCATATATGTCCACATTTATTTAAAGTTCCCTTTTTACAGACTTTTCATATAAAATATAGTTTTTCCATACTTTCCAGTCTGGAAAACACTTTTTAAAAATTCTAGACTTTTCCAGACTTCGTATGAACCCTGCATACGTCATAAGTTTTGGTGTCAACAGCACAAGCAAAGGATCTATTGCAGATGTTTTTTTCAAAGTTTACACACCATCTATTATTACTGTCGATTTCTATAAATGTTACAGTATTCAATTAATACAATAATTGTATAAATTAATCAATCATATAAATGATAAATATCTGAAACTACTAATATTCATTTTTCATCTAAAATATACGAGGAGTTAAATCGAAGCACGATTGGCCACATTAGATTGGTTAGTAGAGAATATTCTTCATCAACTCATATATTTAGAATTATACATATTTTATAGGAGCATTAATAAAATTAACAGAATTAATAATTATGTAATATTATACAGCGATTCAAAAATTAATTATTTCAAAATGTACAATAATTTCTAGCTCTATTGAGTGTACTTTGCAGTCGATTTGTGATAAAAATCATCATTTTAAGGAAAATAATTAAATATTTAATGCAATTATATAACACTATACTATAGTATCTCAACAGTATGATGACATTACACATTTACTTCAAAACAAATTTTGGGAAAATACACTAAATAAATGTTATGCATAACGGGTGTAGATATTGTCATAAATACAATTTTACTCAGTTTTAATTTTGATGTTAAAAACGACATTATTATATGTGATTTTATAGATATTTAATTTGCTGTTAAACATTATCAAAAATAAAACTGAGTAAACTAGTATTTATGACAATATTTCCATAAAAGTATCACATGTCTAAAAAGTCAAGATATTATGAAATAACAGTAGATCTCAAAACACATAATATGCTCTGCTGCATAATATCATAACACATTTTAAGAGATCCAAAGAGTATTTAAGAGTAAGCCAAACATCAAACTATTTACTAAAAAATATTTAGAGTGCAAAAGTTTATAGTTATTAAAAGTGTAATAATGCAAAAAATACCCCACTTTCTTCTGTTAATACATTGATTGATATTTAAAAATATAAAGTTAGTTAATTCCTCTTTTAAATTAAATTTAACATTAAACCCACCAAAAAAATAATGGTATGCATAATAACTTTAACAAAGAAAATTTTATAGATTAAAAAAATGAATTTCTTTACACAATACTTTTTGCGAAGACAATTATAATCCATCGCATGAGGAAATCAATAAAAAAAACTTAAACATACGGCCATTTTCCCAATATTTGATTGAACCTCATTGAAGAAGTCAAGTTGTGTTGCAGCTTCATGGAGGTGATCTTCGTTAAGTTGACAGTGGATAATACCTGAAAAGTCAAATAAAATTGCCATTTTGTAATAAAAATGTAAAAAATTATATGCCTGAGAATAATCAGGTTTATAATCTCTACAATAATAAGATATTAAAAGTATGCTCAGTTAGTAAATAATATATACTATTAGTAGAATGCTACCAGCTGAAAGTGCTAATATTGAGGTGACTGCTATTTTTGATATAATGTAGCCGAATTAGTATTTTTATTTAATAGTACGAACTAACTAGCTATGTGAAAATAAGCACGCCACAAAATTAAGACTATAACATAATATGCCTACATGTGTTTATACGGTTACCAATGGTCACCAAGAAAGATTATTCTTGATAAAAGAGGTCATGAAAAGATGTGATACATTTTAAATATTAACTAATACTTTTTGCTTTTACAATAATTATTGTGACAAAAGAGATTGAGTTATTTACAATAAAATTAAAATAATAGCACTCGGTGGCGTACTATAAGCTGAACGTCCATATTTTTACTTGTAATAGTTAGTAAAGTATACAAATTAAGAGTATAGAAAAATATTTAAATATTTAAACTTGTGTAATCAGTAAAAAGTAATTAAATTTAAAATAACTCATAATACATACAATCGATAAAAAACAAAGATATTGGTTTTTTTAGGTGTAATTATAAAAAAACGGTTGTTCCTGTGATTAAAAAAATTAAGTATTACATTGGAAGTTTTGATATGTTTTTAGAAAATTAAGTATACAATGATTTTATTTCAGCTTTCTTAGAGCCAATGGAATTTTATAAACCATATGAAATATCCATGACCTACTCTGATACTACGATTCGTCTAGGCAAAGCCTACGACATACTTCTTTTGTACATGTTCAAAGCAGTTTTACTCATTTCGCACATTGAGCGAAGAACACTGTCGGTTTAGAGTTAAATTAATGTTTTATTTTCTACGTTATTACTCCAGCTTAACAAGCTTGTTTTATAGATTAGTAGATGTTTTTGGATTTTAAACATAATTCAAATTAATGACAACACATTGATAATAACACATTTTGTTTGACCATTCTGGAATATTCGGTCCTGAATGTTGCTTTTCCTTTAAATCATCTTCATAATATTATAAAATGTTTTTGCTACATGTGGCAGTCGTTTTGATAATTTCCAGTTCTTTCTTAATTTGTTGTCTGGTGATGTTGAGAAGTGGAATGTAATCATTTACTAATAGTACAACAGATTTATTATTCGACATGAACACAACAATACCGTTACAGCACAGAATTCACGAGAAAACAGTCTGTGGGTGGCAGTCATGGTCCCCATCCTCCCATGAATACTCACCCTGTAGAGCCGAAACCGTCGAGTCGTCCAGGTTGATGGCGTTCCGGAAGTGCTTGATGGCCTCCTTGTGGCGGCCCTGCAGCAGTAACGAGTAGCCCAGGTTGGTCACATACTCGGCGTTGGTGTTTTCCAGACTGACCGCCCGCTCCTGCAGATACACGACCTGCTGCAGTACGTACTGGTTGCGTCCCGACTGCACGGTGGAGATCGAAGTGGTGGGAGGGAGTGGGGGGCGAGATTTTAATTCACATCTAACTGGAATTATTATTTTGACAAAGTATATGGCTGTGGTTTAGTGCAAAATAAGTTATATAAGTAAATTATGATATAATATAAGTTGGCTAGTTAACTTTCTTTCAGTTCAATAAAAACAGAAGCTATGTGCCACAAACTGTTCATATAATAAATATAATATTGTCATTGTTCAATATATTTGAAGAGAGCTTAATACAAAACCATTTGTAAATGAAATAACTTTTCAATGAATTCAGTAATCATATTTGTATGAATTCAAGGGCATTTAGTTAACATAAAAATACGAATTAGGGCTAATTATGAAAGTGATGTAAGAAACAAATTTGATCTAAGTTATCAACAAATAACCATGCCAGAACATATGCATTAATACATCTGCCACAGCAAGCAATTTTTTTGTTTGAAGTAATAATAAAATAACTAAAGAAGCCAATGTCCTTTTATAAAAAGACACATTTTTTAAAAGATTTCAAGTGTTGTAATAAAGTTGAATAATTGTTTTCAAAGAGTTTAGCGATTATAAAACTGTACCAATTGTACTGGTTGTAATAATTAAAATAGAAAATATAGTTTGAATTAATTGAAATAAATGTCATGCAGTAAAAACGTTTCAAATCAATTACTTAAATTTTTTATTTTGATGTTCAATAAATATAAAAGTGAAATATACTATTACCTAATTTAAATTAGGAAACAACAAATTAATACTAATAATGTTAAGTCTCGTATAAAATATCGCATATATACAAATAGCTGAAAGCATTTCGCATAACCATAGGCCTACGTACAATATATTATAAAGACATAGCAGAAAAATAATATAAAGCGGTGAAACTTACCACCCGGGAAAAGAGAGTTCCTAAATGGTTGAATTGGAAGGCGTTCTTTGGTTCATGTCGATCCATCAACTGGAGTAGTTCACCCAACTTATCGGCAGCCTTTGCATGCATACGTAACACGGAAGTTGAAAGACAATGAAAAAACACTCCACAAATAAGTTCAATTTGCATATATAACACTTTCAAGGTGATACAAATAACAGTTAAACTATATAATGCTATAGGTTAGACGGCGATACAAAAACACCACTTTAATCATATTATCTGAAAAAATGGTAACAGTAATATCAAAACTAAATATATGAATGAAAAATATATCCCGTTTGTGGAGCAATCAATCAAACCAAATATTTTAAAGAAAATAGTTGTCGTATTGTTTGCTATCACAAGAAAAGGTGATTTCTGTTTTAATTCCATATCTGAATGAATTCAAAATTATACGATATACTATAACATTCTGCAGCAATCTTCTATCCTTTAAAGTTGAGGTACTGTATCAAAATGTATTACAACGAAAATATTTTATACCTTGTCATTTCTAACCGTTAATATATTTTTTCTGTTTTGAGTAAATTTATTTCTATATTATATAATATTTATCTCTTTTTTTCATGACTCTTTTATTGTAAACAGGAATTCATTATATATATATACATATACATATAATGGTTGACTAAAAATAAGCGCACACCATATTATTAGAATATACCAAAATGCAATACATTAAGAATATACAATAACTACTTCTAATGACTTAAATATTTATCTATTAATTTGAATACAGAACAAATTAATTCTAAACATTTTGAAAGATTGTAAACATGAAACTATAATTTATAATCTATATAAAAAGGGTGATCCGTACTCATTCATGTGTTTTTGTTTGTCGTATTTTAAGTTTTATTTTCGAATTAGGCTACTAATAAGTTATCCTGTTTAAAAAATGAACATGTAGGCTATAGATAAAATGTTTACACAATATTGGCTTTAGACAATTACTATTTAATAAATATTAAAATATAATACAAGTTGTATGGAAGGGGGATACCTGAATAACCCCCCCCCCCCGAAACCGAAACTAAATCTAAAAATAGAAATGAGTCCCCCCAGAAACCG
>JAUZND010091527.1:0-15130 GCA_034780555.1 Coelogynopora nodosa
GAGTTTGTAACGCATTTCATAGTCGTGATGTCATAGGTGAAATTTGACCTTTCTGGTTTGGGTGCTCTGCATGTGAAAGAGTACCTTAACGGGATGTAAAATAAGGTTAGTATTACGCCTGTTTATAATATATTGTGTCATTAAATTGTTAGGCATAGCTTCGAATCATAACTACCTCTCCGATGAATCTTTACGATTACGACAATTGATGACTAACTATTATAAATATCAAGACTCCGTATAAATGGTATTTTATTAGGTATATTATATTTTATTCTTATTTTTTACTCTTTTATAAGACGGTGGTGTCTTATTGTATCAGCAAGTCATAAATTTATTCAGTAATCTCAAATATTTAACATGCACAGGAAAGAGGTAACTATAGTTAAATTATAATTGATTACTTAATTGTTAACTGTATAAATACATTTAGGAACCTTGAAAAGGGTGCCTCGACAAATCGATTGAAGTTATTGGTTTCAAATAAGCAATGTAAAGAACAAATAATGCGAGTCGTAAGAGTTATTTAGATTATGGATCACTCTCTTCTTTCCCCCCTATAGCCCTCCCTACTTCCAATACACCTATTCCTATTATCCCTACCCACCATCGACTTCCCATGTGCCGATTTCAGCAAGATCAAAGTTATTTCCAACTAAATCTTGATCTTCCTATTTAAGAGTTGATCGGAGATTATTTGTGATTCTTCTAGCTCTGTCTCCGCTACAATGTCTCGTGATCACAATTCAAAATAACCGTTTTAATGGCCGCCAAATGTTTACATTAAAAAAAGTTAATGTTTTCTCATGACATAATTAATAGGTTATTTATAGATCAATGTACTTACAATGTAGGTATTTAACTTAGAGTTAGTCATCTTAGGTATTAAAAAATTATCAATTAAATGTATAGAAATGTGTGACCAATGAGTCTAAAGTGTATTTTTTAATTCATTATTTGTTATTTTTACCACATAATAGACAAATTTTATGTTATATAGAAAAATTATTAAACTTTTGTTTGTAACCTAAAAACGATAAAGTGATGGAATGTGCAATAATCGCTTAGAAGCATATAATAATATAAAATTTAATATTTTTTAATAATTTTGTATTTATTCTTTAATAACGTTATCAGCTATTTATAGATTTAAATATGAATAAAATTGGAAAGATGTATTTATACAAAATATATAACTATATTACTATTTTCACAAGAAGTCTTGCTAGTAGATGCAAGTAACTGCAGGATTTCTCATGATATCAGAGCAGTTCTGTCAAGAAGGAAAAGACAGTAGAACATGATATAATATAGAAAATAACTTTATCAGCATGATATGATCAGATTCACTGAATTCTTTGAAAAGATAATTGGTAATATTTTTAGGCGTAGATTTCGCTTAAGAAGTCTTAATACAGACATTTCACCGCGCTTTCTTTCCTATTTTAATATCTGTAATGAATTGCATACTGATATTCAATGAAAAAGTGTAAGCATCTGCTGTTTTGTGGTTCAAGGGTTCTGATGGTACACATATTAAAAAAAGTATTTTTTAAAATTAAGACTATTTAAAACATATATTGGAACTCACATGATTTAATTGAGTAGTCGTGAGAGCCACAAGTTCCGTATCTTCTGTCCAAATAGGTAACTGTTAAACTTGTTGAAAATGCGAGTTTCGACTTCTCCATAGTTGTATATTCCATTTCAAAATTTCTATCAGCAACATACAATATATAGTATCATCCAAAAAAGTAAGAATAAATGATTGTCGTTTTGATGTTTCTTTAATGGCGTTAGCAAATACTAATTGAATCAAGAGTCCCGGTTTGTTGCATGGATCACTCGGGAAAAGTCACCAGAACGTAGGTCCATTCTGTTTTTCAGTCTTGTTTTTGTTTTGATTTTTTACTATGACTGTAAATACGTAACTGAGTTCGTTGATAAGGACAAAACTTGGTAATCAAATAGGCCTACTGATCAAAATTAATGTGGGGCATGTTGAATCGTGAAATACTGGTGTGTGTAAATTGACCAACATCAACAATATAGCCTGCTAACATCAACAATTAATAGTGGTGTTGGAGGAGCTTACTTTTCAATATTATGCTAAACCTTTTGAAAATGCAGTGTCGAAGTGATGCATCGTCGTCGGTTGTGATTTTCATTGAAGGTCGATGCAATAAAGGTTAATGTTCAAAAATTTGAAAATATTGCCCTTTCTGTTATAAAGTGCAATAAATAGTTGTACCATTAAAAATATGTGTCGTTTGATTACCGCACCACCTGTTTTAGATGACACTTTCGACTTTCGGATTGTTACGCTTCGGGTGGTTTCAAATTAGAAAATAAAATGTTCTTTCTGAATATTAATTCCATCAGTTTTTCTTTGGGAACACGAAAATGCAGATGCTTTCCTACCTTTTTTTATATTCAACCTCTAGTTGTGAATCAACACAGAGTATAAAAATAAAATGTATTTGGTGAAATATCTGGAACATGAATGTAGACTACTAAAGCGGATTTTGTACTAAAAATCTTATTTTTAATATCCTTTCATAAATCACGGAATTTAATTATTTCGTGGTGAAAATATGATATTAGCTGTTCTATATAGTTCTGCAAATAAAGAAGAAATTCCTATCAATGAACTCGGACAGTCTTCGCCTTTTTGACAGAAAATCTCTGACGTTCATAGATATCAACTCACCATCTAAAAACGCTTGGAAACAGGAGCGAAGATTATCTGGCATCGATATGGGCCACTTGTCGCATGTCGGATGGAAACTAGACACTCTAGAAGCATCAAAGTGTTTTTTTGTTTAGTTCTCAAAATCGACTAAAGCTATAGTTTTTAAATTGTTAGAACCAAATAGTTATTCATGCGCTTTTGATTCCGTAAAGTTTTATAAATTATATTGGATAACTTGTTGACATAATACATCTAGTTCAAAATGAACTATGACAGCATTTTTATACATATAAAAATGTTGTTTATATCAAAAATAATTTAATATTCTAGGGTGAAACTTTTATTTTTTATTACTTTCATTTTTGCATACTTCTCGCTAAATAATGTTTGGCGCTTACTGAAAATTACTTCATGATAAAAAATATTATAAAATAATAATATTTTTACTTTCTATTTTCTATATAAATTGATAATTATATATCTTATATAACTCTCTGTCGCTAAATATACAGCCAACCAAGCAATTGATTAGTGAGCAAAATTATAAATTTAGAATCTTTTTAAATGCCCCAAAATATACTAAATTGATAGCGAATATTTAAGGAAACAACATAAATACTAGTAGATCAATTTCAACCTCTTCTTCTCCACCCAACCTCCCCATTGCCGGTTAAATAGGTCTCCAAAATCGCCAACTGTTTTAGGCTTAAATTACAGCAAATTCTGCAAATAATTCGAATTTTAAAACAATTCAAATTATCGAGGAAAAATTATTTTTTATTCATCTTCGGGTCAATCATTATAAGCGCATGTTTCAAATCAAACATTCTCAGAACCATAGAGTAATTAATACATATATAGAGATTTCCCTCTTATATTGATCTAAATGCAGTTCAATACTACTAACTTCTTACCCGAAAACTTCAGCAAAATAATTATTTAAAAACGTATAGCAGTAAAATAATCCATGTAGTAAAACATTTTAGATATACAACATTGTTATTAAAATATGGAATAAAGATCAACCGCCGCTATATACTTTAAAATTAATCGATTATTATTTTGAAATATTTT
The DNA here is from genome assembly GCA_034780555.1 of Coelogynopora nodosa. Classification (NCBI taxonomy): domain Eukaryota; kingdom Metazoa; phylum Platyhelminthes; order Proseriata; family Coelogynoporidae; genus Coelogynopora; species Coelogynopora nodosa. The sequence goes on from JAUZND010091527.1 coordinate 3,767, forward strand.
AACACTATAAAATTGTGCTCTAAAATTTATTCTAATTTTAATAAAACGTGGTGTAAAAAAAATTCGTGAAACAAAAAACACAATTGTTCATTACATATATATTAAGATTCTATGCAACTAATTTATGCTTACTGGAAAAAGTTATCTGTTTGATAAGATATACTGTAGTTACGTATAACTCATTCGTGGAATTAGTTTCACTTTCAAATTTATTTTGATATACATTGTACAATATATTATTCTTCAAAAGTGATTTGTACATTATACATTATTCCAATTTAATAATTCTCATAGATCCGTAATGTATAAAAAGGTATCAGGTGTAAGGTGATAGAAGTAAGACAATAATGAATTGAATATATTATATTGATATTATTAAACATGACATTATATGTTAATGATTTAAAGACCAATTATAAAATTAAAATATATGGTAAATTAATAAAATAATTCATAAAAAGTTATTAATGTTCTGTCTGACGTATTGTTTTATGCTCATTTATGTGTATTGTTTTTAAATTGCGAAATATTGAAACCCGGTTTGAGAATTGATAATAGCAGGATGCTAAATCAGAGTTCATTGTAATCAGACAAAACGATTTGTAGAATTGATAATGAATAATGATAAAGTATAAAGTGCATAATCATTATTTATACCATTACGGATTTTTTTGTCAACGTGCATCGTTATTTGCTAATAAACGTAATTAAACTAACTCCAAAAAAGATTTACGGTCGGTTAACTTGTTGTAAATTGAAAAATAAAGTAAGTAATACTACAAGTTATTCTAAATTGTTTTGTATGATCTATGATTTCTACTATCTATGACTATAGCTACTATCTATAATAAAGTTTACGCCCGCGCAAGTACAGTATAAAAATAAAAAGTTACGTCTTCGAAACAGCAGATTTTGTGTGCTAGTTTTGGGACATCTTTATCAATGTTTATTCATTGCAATAAGGAGAAAGGGGATTATATACATGCCTACTAAAAGTGTTATACAGAAGAGAATGAGGGGTATCAATTTTTTTTGGCGAATGCTAATTTACAACACAGAAATATCTCTAATATAGTAATGCCTGTATTTGCCATTATCTACAGTCCTATTTATATTAGTGGCCAAATTCTCCTATTAGTCTATTATATAAAGTGATTACTTATACAAAATGTTATACATTTTAGATCATGTTAGACCCCGTTCATTCACATGATCCGATCAAGATTATAAAAACGATTCACTACATGACACGCGGTCCATTATGATTCTACGTTAGGGTATTTGACTGGTCATTATAAATTTCCTCTGCACATGAAATATTTTTAAACGCAACGTAAGGAGTTTTGGACACTGTAAAAATTAGTAATACATTTTTAAATAAATATAAAATAAACTATAATACATTTTTATCTCTAAATCGTATTGCAACACTTAAAGAAGCGGCCTGGACTAGAAATCTATAGTATAATTTGTTTTAATAATAAATAAGCTAGACAACAAAAGCCGTTGAAAAAAATAAACGAAAAGAAATTTCCATTAATATTTACTTTACATGGTCATGACCAGGAGATACTACCTTTAAATTCCCCGAGACAAAATCTGTATATGTCATGGTGAAAACACCAACATGAAAAAGTCCAGTATTTTTAAAACCCATATCATTATGAAAGCAAGAAACAACAAAATAGTAATTGTATAACGAATTATTCGATATATTGTTTAAAAAAGTGTATTTAGACACTATAGTTACATGTCACTATATATATATATCAGAAAATATTCAAATTGAACACAACAGACTGGGTATTGTCATCTACCACTGAGGATGCAGCATGTAAACAGTGTTTGAACACGTCATAGTGCATCATCGATTGATTAAGTTCTGTACAAATGGTAGTTGAGAAGACAGTGTGAACTCCAGAGAAGGCGCTTACTGATAGAGAAGACGATATTTAAATGAGAACAAACTAGAGACAACCAAAGTTGTAAATATCTGCAAAGTTTTCTTTAACTTTATCAGAATTTATTTAAAAAGGTAGTAAGCCTAACCGTTAAATTCTCCATAATTCACGTTTATTTCATTCTAATAAATCAGCAAGTTATAATTCACTCAAAACTTTCATCATTTTAAAAACTAAAATTATTAAATACTATTTAAAACTATCCAGTGTAACAAATTCATATTAAACAATAGATGTGTTACATTTGACAAGTTTCTTAAAATATTATCTAATAAAACTTATCTAGAACAACAATTATGACACAATACATAAAACAACCTAAAGAAAGTTTCAGTTTCCAAAATCTGGGGCAACTCTATTTTTAATAAATACATATTATGAAAGTTAATGATATCTACAGAGTGAGCATCAAAACACGCCCAGTGGATGAGGAAGGATTTTATGGCAGAGGACATTTGCACTAACGACACGACGACAACAGAGAATCTGTACAACCTCGAAAATTCATTCAAATCATTATTCTATTTAAAACTGTGAAATCTTCAAAACATTCATTAACTTTCAGAGCATATAAACTTGTTACAGACACGAAACTTATTAATACTTATCCAAACTTTTTGTGAGTTTTGTAACATTACTTCTACATAATACAGTCTTGAAAATTGTGTTCTAAATCCATCAAAAATGTCAAAGTTTTACAACGAATAAGAATTTTAAATAGACAAAATACATATATAATTATTAACTCATTTTGTTCTCAAAATGTCTACAAAGAACACCAAAAATCAATGCTGTACATATTCGCTGCTATCACTACATTTCGACGCATAGTACAGCCCTCCCCATGGCTAGGAGGAGGAGGGGGAGGAGGAAGAGGAGGGGGGATCACAGGAACCATCGGGGGGTCCGTATCTCCAGCGCTCCCCCACCCGGCGGCAGTCGAAGGCGGGTTTGCCCAGCTTCAGGTTGACGATGTTGTGCTGTTCGCACATCCATTGACTCAGGGCGTTACCACTGGAGACGCGCGGCGGCGACTTGGCCATCTCTGATAGGTGGAGAGATTAGTGCAACTCTCAGGTTTGAGTTACAACAAATAAGAACAGAAAGTTATCCTAATGTAGGCAATTTACCTTAAATTCAAAAGACATTGATTGCTACCATGTTTTGGATTTAAAAAATCAACATTTCTAGGTTGAAATTGTTATTGTTAAAAATACAACACTAAATTGCCTGTTCTATAAACTAATAAGAAAACTCAAAATGCATGAAACAGTGTTATTTGTTATCTCAACTTCACCAGCTATGTTGTCATCATTTCCTGTACAACTACTCGATATCGGTATAATAGAAGGTTCATAGAGATGTAACGAAGTCAAATTATAATTCTACAAGGACAACAAATAATGTATAAAACTTATAATAAATTTGTTTAAATAAAATATGTAACAAAAATAATCGCTATAAATAAATCCGATAAACAGTTAAAACTGTTAATTCAATAAATAAAAAGTTAATTAATCAAATCGATATTTTAAAAATATAATTTTGATATTTGCATTAATCCAGTCTTTTATGTATATATCAAATATAGAGCCATATAAAACCATAGAGCAATAAATACATAGACATTTCATTCTTATTTATTTCATATACATTGCGTTGTCTATTTTCGTCAATAGAAAATTGTTCATTTATATAAATTTAATGTAAATGGGTAACAAAACAGTAGTGTTAAATATTTTTTCTTAAATTGATTATAAGAGTTAATATACAATTTTATATATATCCATACAATTTTAACATGCGTAAGTTGTCTATAAAATATAATTTTTTGTCTATTTATCTAAAACTGTTTTACTACATGAACTATTTTACTGCTGTCAGTTTTTAAATCAGTTTTATTTATTAAATCAGTAGTATTGAGCTGAGTTGCATATAGATTAATATAAGAGTGAAATCTCTATGTTTAGGACAATATAAATGTATGTTATAAGTTATCAAATAATTGGACTCATAGTTTATAGTTTTGACACAGAATAAAAAATGCATGTTAAAAAAGGCTATTAGAATTAACTATGAGTAATCACCACTGTCATTATAAAAGAAAATATGACCTTGAAAGTTCAGCATATTATGATAGGTAGGTGAAATGGAGTCATCAACTTTTGAGTTTATTTATTCGGTTGAATTTATTTATTAAATTAAATCACGTAATAAAATAAAATAAAATATATATTAATAACAGAACCATTCAAAAAATTCATAAGAAAACTAACAAACATATATAAAACGTAGGTATAGTATAAGTATTAATTTGACAATGTAAAAAGAATACAAAATACAGATTTTAGGAAGTATTTGTAGAAACAATACACATAATGTCCATTAGTAGTAGAAGTAACAATACGGGATAGATTTATCGTCAAAAAGCAAATAAATATGATTTTAAATATTAATATCTGGAAGGCAATACATTAAGACAGATAAGGAAGCAGTAGTTTATTAACATTACAATTAATGCAAGTTATGCAGCTATATATATTTCAGAAAAGATTACGCGTGAAACATAACAAGAAATATATTATAACAAAAAACTAAAATATTAGAAAAATAGTCATAATCTAGCCATATCTATGATAAAGAACAAAAACCCCGAAACAGGCCTGCAGATGAATTAGCCTATTGACTACACCGTGTTTAACTAAATGAATCTGTACTGTAATATATTATAAGTAGTTTATTCTCAGCAGATACTATAAATTACAATTTTCCATATATCAAATACTACCTGTAAGTAGTATAATGTTGAACTATCGAAAAATTAAGTGTGAAATAAAATTTATTCGTCAATACCCGATCAATAAACTATCGATATTTAACAACAGTAAGTATAGAAACAAGTGAAAATACATATATGGCCCATCCAAACAATGTTTCAAAATCGATTATATTAGACATATCAATTACAAACTGTTCAACTAAATTGAACATATAATAGATTAATTTGTGTGGAATACCTAATTAACAGTTAAATACGGTTAAATACAGTTTACATTGTTTACAACAGTAAATATAAACTACGTTAACGTTTTATAAAATGCTGTACATTATATTTGACTGAAATACTACTGTCAAATAGTAAATATAATATAATAAGACAATGTATACATATGTGTGATATTATTATATATAAGAGAGTACTTGTGGTCTCCAGATGTGAGCGACCCTTGTCTAGTTATGAGGAGATATTTTTCGTATAACGCGCAAACCGAAATACAAATACTATATTAAATACACGAACTACTGAAGAAACTCAGTCATCTAGAAAGACCTCAACTAGAGCTTCAAGAAGAAAAACAATTTACTACAAATATAACGTTGTCTTGTTTGACAAAATACAAAAACACATGGACGATTCAAAGAATACAAGATTAAAATATGTAAGCTGATACTAACTTTACGTATCGCATGTCTCCCAACTTTGGTAAACATACGTCTTCCAACCAAATATGTGTCTACTGATTTAAAAAGTTTTTAAAAATCGCAGTTCAAAGCACGATGCAAATTTGAAGTATCACAAAATAATGTATTGTGCTTATTTTTACATTGCTTTAAGATTTACTGCTAAAATTGATTAACCTACTAAATGAAAAAGGAAGAGTGAGAGCATCTAGCATATTTAATAAGTGCTTCTCGGACTGTAGCTATTCCACTTTGTAATTCTTGTTTTAACAAAAAAAACATATAAATAGAAAAATTTTAAAATCACATTAAAAATCATGAATACTGTAAAATAAAACAAGAGGCAGTGATGGTGAAGGGGGTGGCTCACCTTGCTGAAAGTCATCCTTGCAGTGGGGACACGGGTAGAAGCGGCCTACTTCTGTGAGAAGACTTCGCATTCCTTGCTGCTCTAGTGGAGAGGGCTGCCGCGGGAAGTAGGCTGCCAGTGTGTGCAACACGGACCACGTGGCCCTACCAAGAGCAGAGCGATCCAGCGGGCATTCTGTGTTGAGGGTGTAGGACATGATTATGTGGGGTATAGGACATGATTATGTGATGTACAGGACATGATTATGTGGGGTATAGGACATGATTATGTGGGGTATAGGACATGATTATGTGGGGTATAGGACATGATTATGTGGGGTATAGAACATGATTATATGGTTACATTCCACGTTATATTTATTCGATACCCAATTGAGAAATACTTTCTATGATAAAGCTAACTGAAGTAAGAAATTTGAGAGACCTGATCCCGATTCTGCTTTGCTGGTAACACCAGCTGTTTTCTTGCTGATCATCAGGTCATCCATATCTACACAAGCTCGACAGAAGTTACGACTCCTTGGATTCGTGACGTCATCATCATCTCCTTCATCATCATAATCTCGAGATCTACGATTCTTTCGACGTGACATGATTTACCAGCTGAAATAGAATGACTATTGTTTACATTATATTTTTACTGATAGTAATATTGTGATAATAAATAATTATTATTACTATTGATAAAGACATTTGTTAACGATACAATTTTCAGAGTTCAACCATACACTGTATGGCGTTTGAAACTACAATAGTCCCCGCATTGTACGCCCTTCTCCCTAGCAAGGAACAAGTAGTTTACTATCGTTATTTGGATATCGCCAGGAAGGAAACACTGGTCGAAGTAATTGCGAAAGATTGTAATTGATATGTAAGAAAAAAAATTCAAATTGCAATTAATTATTTCAATATATAATAATTGCAATTTATCTAGTGATATATAAACAATTTTAATTGAGTAGATTAGTATGGCCTTAATTCTTTTTAAACAATCATTAAAGCACATAATGGGGATCGAAATATATCGAGCTAAATATAGTATATTACATCAAATTTGTGAGATTATATATTTATTTACAAAGACTGAAATATTTTTGTGAAAAACATATAATATAATACGTATCGTGTTTTAATTTTTATATTATAAAATATACTCTAAAGTCATCGACTTTCATTTAAACACGTTTGTTATAGATTTTGGTTACTATGATATAGTTTTTTAATTGATATTATTTTTATCAATATACCAATTTAAATATAGTTTATATGCTAACATATGATTAATAAAGCTTTTTACACACGAAAAAATATATGCAGTGGTGTAACTACATAAGGGCAGAATGGGCAGCTGCCCATATTCAATTACAAAAAATTAAAAATATATATTTAGATTTTGATACTTCTTTTAGGTTAAATATAATATTTTACACAATTAAGGAGTATTTACCCATATATCATGTTGGGTCTGGTTACGCCCCTGATATATGTCATGTAGTTGCAATATCATACATGTAATTTTTGTAATAATAATAATTTTATAATAAATATAATAATATTTTTAATAATTTCAATGTCAAAATTAAATAAACATATAAAAATGTTCTAAGAAATGTAATCTTCTTAAAACTGTTAATTTTCGTAGTATGCGGCTCAATTTAAATTATCAACTTTGAATAAGTTTTCGTTTTTTCGTTCTTGTTTCAGTTAAAAAATCCACAGTTCTCATGTAAATCCCTTATTAATCCAAAAAAAGCAGCAAATTAGACAGAAATGACATTAGTAAGCTGTTTAAAAGTATAGAATATTATTAATATCTTTCACAATGGCAATGCAGGATTATCCATAACCACCGTTTAAAATAGTTACCTTTATGTTTAGATCATAGATTTAAACAATATAATTAACTAGATATGCAGTTAACGTATGCATGCATTGATTTGAGATGGTCGGCAACTACAATATTTTAAAATCAAAATGCTAGCATATTTTAATATATATTTTTAATATTTAATATAAATTGATAAATATTTATAGATTTTTTAGGACCTATTTGCATTTGTTTACATACCATCAATTTTTAATTACCGCCGATCTAGTTGCTATATACCTGTTTAAATCTATGGTTAACACACAATGCATTTTAAAATTTGAAAGTACTAATTCTAATATAGTGTTACATATGTATTTTTTTAGAATCACATTTTCATAACATATAACATTGTTTAATATTAAAAGTTAAAAAACGTCTAGGCTGTAGTCTATATTTATTATTAATATAATAAATGCATATTTTTGTCCAGTGAAAGTAAAACTAATGTAAACTAATGTAAACTAATAATAAACTTTGAAATAATAACATATTATTTATTTAACAATAATATTTAAAATAATATATTTTGTAATAAATAACACAAATATAATTTTTATATTATTAATATTTCAAAAATTTTTACAGGCCTGTTGCAGATATCTCACATGATTTAGGGTGCCCTTTTAACATATGTTTAAATTTGCCTTATTCCCTTTTCTTAACTGCTCCCTTGGCCTTTTTATGGTTTGGATATAGACTTGTATTATACATATAATTAATAATATTTATTAATGACTATGTAGCATATATGATATATATGTATTTACACATAAAACTACATTTATAAAAATACAATTACAGTGCAGTGGGTTTTTTTTTAATATTTAAGGTATTCTATAATTTAAAACCATGATTCTAATGACCTTCTGCTGATTCCAATGCTAATACCAAGTATATACATAATAAAATATAAATATTTTTTTATAATAAAATATATTATTAAATTTAAATAAATAATACTTTTGACATGCTGGCATGCATTTTTCTACTTATTTTGTTACACATTTTTATCAGTAAATATATATATTTTATGATTTATACTTAGCAAGATAATTAATGTATTATATAATATTACTAAATAAAAATTAATATACTATGACTAAATTTAGCATCTCTAAAAGCTACATAAAGTATTTATGCAGTCATTATACTAATTAAATTCTTCCCCTTCTCCCCTATGTATGCAGTCATTATAATAGTTAAATTCTTCCCCTTCCCACCCCCAAATTATGCAATACGCAGTTGAATTACAATCTATAAACAAGAATATAACTGCTGGTTTGAGTGTATAGAGCATAACATCACATAATCCACATGATAACAGTATTATACTTGGTCATAGAAATCAGATTATAAATAGGTTAGGCATTATAAAATGAAATGGCAACAGTGCTATACTAATATTCCAGCAATATCGCATTTAGATAATACAGGGATGTTTACTATGGCTTTCAATGATTTTAAATCATATTGTATATTGATTTCTATGTACATAGCATACCAGGTAAAACATTAGAAGAAAATAAGATAATTAAAAGTAATCTGAATCATTATAATTTGTATCCCTTTTTCTCTGTCTGATGGTTTTACATAGTAGAAATCGCAATATATGTATCTTACACAGTATTTACATTATACATACTTGTTAAAAAGGCATGGTAAAATAATTTCATAATAGTGTATGTATACTTTTTAGCCTCTACCCCCTCCCTGGCATTGTACACACATGTATGCTCTTCATCTACCCCTCCCCTACCTTATCTCCATACATACTTTATAGATAACCCCATAAGTAATACAGGGTAGCCATGGGTACATGAAATTAAAGGATATACTTGAATTTTAAAATATTGCAAAAATATACTTGAATTTCGATGATTTTTTTGCAATGTACTTGAATATACTTGAATTTTGTCAATATATTGACAATTTGTCATATATGAGGAATACCATTTGTTTGGTAAAGAAGCTATAGCCACAATACAATTTAAATAAATTTAATTATGTATTTTTCTGCATTGAAATGAAATTTATTAAGCTTCAATTTAAGTAGTATTTTATTCAACAATCTTTTGGTAAATACAATATTTTCTACATATTGTTGCATTCATATTTGCACATATTCTCAGTTTTCAAAATACATTTTTCTTAGAAAATGTGACCACCCTGGTAATAATTCTCAATTGAATTTCTTGAATAATATCTAATAATTGACTTACATTATCACCATGGGTAACCATAGTTACCCTGTTGTTGCTATGTTAGTATATATATGCAGCTTAAAATTTTCTTTTGTGATATAATTGAATATTAATAACAATAAATTCGGAATTCAGCACAATACAGTAATAAATTTGAATTTATATGGTAAGAATATAGGTGATCTTGGAGCTTGGCCCTGAATAGTAAATTTGAATTTATTTTGGAAAAGGATGGGCTCTCTCTGAACTTGCCACTTTTAAATTTGAATATATACAGTAAGGATGGACAAGTTCTGAGATAGCCCACCCTTTTCTATAATTAATTCAAATTTACTATTGTATTTTGCTGAATTCCGAAATTAAATTTGAAATTATTGGAATTATAGTTAGAGTAGATTACACTGAAACCAAAGTTCATTAGAATGATTTAAAGTTGAAAATTGATAATTTTGAATATGATTAATAATTGTTAGTTGTCCTATTTATTTTAATTAGCACTTGAAATTTTAGTTGAATCTGAGTTTAAATTTGTGGTAAAGATTGTATATGTTTTATTTTAGGTACTCATTATCAGCATGGGTTTTTGTGGAATTTGCATCAGATTATTCAAAATCAGCATTGGGTTTTATTTCAGGTACTTGGCATAGGCCTTGGTTTTTTAGGAATCGGAATCGATGGTTTTTTATTTAACTTTAATAAAACCCAATTAATAATAGTACTAAACTGTAATTGGCATATATGTTGGCAATGATAAGCGAATTCTGACAGTTCTTGAACCATATGAATAGAAAGTGAATATTTAAACAGTCTGAAATGGTCCAGACAGTTTGCAAACCATCAGGCAATAAAAGGTATAATAACATAAATTATTTTTCATAAATTAAATATTTATTTGAAGTAGACTTGCAAACACAGCTAAGGAATATAAAACAATAAATACATTGAAAATGCATAAATTCACTTACCGTCCAGAGTGTTTGAGAATTATACATGTTATACAAATATAAAAGCATTACATAAAATGTTTTTAACAACTTTAGTGTTTATTTTTTATTCTAAACTCCAATGAAAGAAAATTGATGGGGATATAGAGTATTTGAAACCAAAATAATTATACATTTGCTTACTGTCTGGACCATATTTGAATTATACATTTTATGAAAATATAAAAGCATTACATCGTCCCTGCTAATGTTCTGAAAACTTTAGTGTTAATTTTTTTATTCTAAACTCCATTGAAAGAAAAATGTGGGGATATTGAGTATTTGAAACTAAAATAATGATAAATTCGCTTACCATCTGGACCATTTGTGAATTATACATTTTATTAAAATATAAAAGCATTACATCTCTGTCCTAATGTTTCTAAGAACTATAGTGTTCATTTTTTTATTCTAATGTCCATTGAAAGAAAAATTAAGTGGCACGGTGGGGCTGAACCAAGATTTAGTCGAAGTATCACTACCACTCCCAATTTTTTCTCCAATCGCTTCCTAGGGCC
>JAUZND010091538.1:0-36549 GCA_034780555.1 Coelogynopora nodosa
CCCCAAAAAAATTACTGGATCCGCCCCTGAAAGTTCCTTCAGTATATAAATAAAGTGACTGTCGGTAAATCCTGTCATATATAACATTCATAAACTAAACAATATATATATTATAGATATAAGTATAAAGTGTTATATATGTTATGAATGTATAAATATGTTATACAAGTATGTATAGTTATTTATATTTATATTATTTCAGTTAGTATAATTTGAATATGTATAATAATCATATAGTTATATACAATAATAATAATATTATATTAAGTCTAAATAAATATTTATGTAAAAAAATACGGTATATGTATACCAAAATGATCATAAATGTTTAAAGTGATTTATTATATATCTATTATAATATACAAAAAGATGAAGACTTGTTCGCACGTCTTAAATATTATAAATCTGCATCAAGCAAATGACATGTAACCAAATGTATAAACTTATGTGAATATAATTAATTGCGCTTTATGTAACTATAATAATCTAACTATATATATACACGTCGGTCTTGTCACCAAATGTGCGGTATTTGGTTATTATATATATAATTCATACTCATGATAACTATCTTTCTTTGTCGCATATTTGATTCAAAAGGCATACGACACTCATAAGACACTTCAAGATACACATATCTTACATATCTATTTGCCATGTCAACGATGTGCTTCTTATAGATGGTCATACACACTTTAACATGCCGCTAAAAGTATATTCGCTGTATACATATATATATATATTTACTGATGAAACGATTTCGATGTCAGAATAAAGTATAAAAAAGAGCATAATTTTGTTTGGCAACAAAACAGGCAATTATAATTCGATACATTTTTTTATCAAAAAAAAATTTAGCAAACAAATGTTTGTATAATGTATATAATAAATATCACTGCTTTTCAAATAATTGTTTTCAATAAATTGTAAATAATACAGAACAACACATCATAAGTCTACATATGTTAAAAAATATTTATACATATTATATGGAACTCCAAGCTATACTAATCGTTCAAAAAACAATGTAAAATCACAGTATAATTAACAAAAGAAGATTTTCCGGGTGTTACACCGTCCACATCTGGTGATTTACTGTCAAAAGAGGTGATGAAAAACATGAAAGAGAAATAAAAAGGCGTATATATAAAATGCACATATCGTATCGAATTGAAACAAACGCTTTTCCAATTTAATGATCAGACAAACACGACATCGTAATCCCAAAACTTTTTCAGCTCGATTGATTTTTGATGACTTTTTGTAAGAGGTTTGAAAGCTTCGGATGCGCGCTATTACTATATGTGTGTAGCCACGCCTCCTGCAAAAACACAAGAGTTTTCTATATTGCATTCGAGCATAAAATCGGTCTCTGATTCGACCCCATAGTCTCTCATATTATCTTCAGCCCACGCGTCAAGAGGATCCCTACGTATGTCGATGCTGCTGGATAGATTTGTGGAGAATTAGACACCCTAATTATACCTCCACTAAAGGGATTTTAAATTGTGTTTTTATATTCCTAGTCTGTTTTTGTAACATATACTAATGCATATAAATGCGTTATATAATATTGCGATATGATATATATATATATATAATTATAGTGATTAGATTATCAAAATTCATTTTTAACACATTTGGTTCATCTTGTAGATTTTATTGAATTATGTTTTGAAGTTTTCTTTAAAAGATAGAAAGTGCAAACTATAAAAGGTTATTATTATAGATATTGGCTATATATTATATTATGAATCGCTTGTGGTGAATTTATATAAGAACTATAATATCAAATTCAATACATTTTATAATAAATGATGTTATATTTTACAATTTTTTAATTCTTTATAAACTATATTTTAATCTATACAATATATTTAGAAAATTGAAAAATATCTATTTAAAAGGGTCGACGCTATATATATATATATATATATATATATATAACACGCGTATAGATCAAGGCCAGGGTAAAAGGTGGGAAAGAAGATTGTCCGAGTTAAACTCTGATTTTGAAATCATCGAAGCGATCTTCAGGGTGGACAGGATGAATTAACACGAGTAAAGTTGTCGTTGAGAAGTGGTACTTTAGGTGGCCAACACTTTTCCTAAAACTGCACGTTCCAAAATCCTCAAATCACCTCTAAAAGTCTTGTGTGCATATATATATAATACATTCTTTCAGTCCATTCAGCTTTATAATACACACATTTTCATCAGTCTAAAATTTAATTCTTTTTTTTCTCTGTGGTTTGTGGTTAACTTTAAATTTCTTTGTCGAAGTTATTGGGCTTTGATTGCAGCGACGATTGTATATACGCATATTAGAACGACACAACTTAATCGCTAGATCCCATGGGATTACTTTATCTGGACTTAAGCGTAGCCTTGTAATTTAGGTTCTATTGTTTTTATATGTCGGTGTTCATACATCGACATTTTTTTCTTCTTAAAAAAGAATAAGACTATGCCGAGGTTTTATTAAAGATTAAGTTGAGATAAAATGTTAGCGCATTTTTTTTTGATAATATTTTACCCAAAAAATAGATGTGTCCGCTATATATAAGTTATAAACATTTCCATTTTTTTAATGTAATGTTGTAACAAAATAATGTTTTGGAGGCAGGCATGAATATATCGCTTTTAATATAATTTGTTTGGCTATATAATAGAAATGTATTTTCAGGAATTAAAAAAATTATACCTGTTAGAATTTGCTTAAAAATTCCAAAAACAGAAACATTGATTTTGATTAAATTTTTGTATTTTATATAAAATTTATTATCACGTTTTCTTTCCTTTCTTTTTATTGCGTATTTTTTTATTTGATTCACATGTTTAACTTTTCGTGTTTAGAAGTATTTGATAAATTATATAACTTTTTTCAGTATCATATCTTTTTGTTAATTTATCAAAGCGAATATATTAGTAATATATTATAGAGCAGAGCAAGATGAAATATCACAATATTAATCAGTCCACAGGAAGCTAAATATATTTATTGAGACACAGTTCACACCTTATAATTTTTTACAGTATATAGCGGAGTACTCAAATAATTTCAGCTAAATTTAAGCAAAAAACCATTAAATTGCAACTCACATATGGCTAAAACTTACTATACATATATAAACGGTGTATATGTATGTATATATACAATATAGCTCACACATGTAAACTGCATGCATGTATATATGTTGTATAGTTACGACAGGATATTTAGAAATTATAATTACACAGTCAACTTACCATTTTACCGTCTACATCCTTCGTCCGATTCGGATCACTACATGTTGAGGCCCTCCAGACAAGATTAAGTGGTGCAGAAACACCTTTTGCATCCGAAACCATGCGCGCAACAAAGCGACATTTGATTCCTCTGGCACAGCTGCGATCGGTCGATCAAGCGTTATAACTTTGATTCGATCTTGGATCTTTCAAGTGCTCTGTTGGCACTATCGGATTGTAGCATCGTTGTTGCGAAGTGTATATATATATTGTATATATTGTATTTGTATATACATGAAATATGGCTACCATATATGAAGTCTGAGGAAGTACATGTCGAACCGTGGAGGGGCATGGTGTTGAAAGTTAAGTAGGCATATTATTATACTTTTACATTTCTATAAAGACTGTATACTTCGAGAACATCTAAAGATAGTTTATATGTATAAATATGCGCCTTACATATGCAGTCAAATGCGTTTACGCCGATTTAATATAGAATTACATCATATTTTAAATAAAATATGCTCCAAAAAAATTATTTTTATCTATAATAATGACGATACACATAAATCACAGATTATACAATGAAAAACATCAGTCCATGAAATTATAAGCAAAATTTACACAGAAATATACTATATATTGACAATACTATAAAAGATAGTAGTCCTAGATACAGCAGACGCGGATCCAGATAAAAAAATGAAATGGCTTCCAAACCTAATTTTTTATTTTGGCAAAGCCTATATACTTTACGCACTTCAACCATAAATTCAAATAGCTTCCGGATACCTCAGGAGTCTCTCTATATATATTATAATATAAGTCCGCGTATAGATATATTGTATATTATAAAAGGCCTTTTTGGATATTCGTCCCCATTGGAATTTATTCCCAGCAATTTCTCCTTGGAATATAGTATTATATAAATAAATAATAAAATATATAATACAAATATTGTAATTATTATAGTCATATATATGATTACTATATAACAATAACACGTGGAAGTATCAATTTATCTTATCAGTTTTCTCAGTTTTAAATAATTTCTGAATTTATATTATAAAGATTATAATATACATTCGACGTATTAAAATCAAATATATTATATATAGCATGTAACAATTTCTTTTAAAGTATTCCAATTACATTATAGGTTTTTTATAATTTGTATTTTTATGTACTCTAAAATCACCATGTCAATTAATAAATCGTTTCAAATATTTATACAGAAATTTTTACTATAATATACATATACGGACATTGAAAACATGAGAGTAAAAGTCTCCAGCTATATAGGCCTACCCATAAAGAAAACCTTTTATACAATGTATATATATAGAGGCTAACATTGCAAAAGACCACCAGAAAAAGCTCAAAAGCATATATATATGCATACAAAAGCAAATAGAAAAACCCTATAGTCTTCCAAAAGGGACCAAATTATATATTAATAGACATGAATAAGATCATATATTGTAAATTGGACTCAAACGTATAATATATTTAAGATCGATATTTATGAAAAGTAGTTATGTTGACTAAACCATAAAGTGTTAAAGATTAACTAAATTTAATTTAAAATTAATTCAAGATTAACCCTCTAATTATACATAGAACTATAAACCATGAAGCACATAAGTGGTCTTAACCGCCCATGTTACATTTTTAAATATTCCTGCATGAAAAGGAATTTCCCGATCAATATATTGTATATGAAATTTACTGTATCTGTCTAAATTCAATATGCTTTCTAATTGTGTTTAAAAAATTATCTGACAAAGAAAGATTTAAAAATTAATTATCGATTAATTTAGCAAAGATGTAAAAAATTGTATTCCTGTTTATTTTAAATATAATTATATAAGTATATATATATAGTTCAAGTCTCACTCAATTTTTCAATGTTACCTCAATATAAGAAGTTATTACATATTTGATGAAATAGAGTATTATTTTAGCCAAACGAATTATTTAATAATTTTTACAAAATTACGTATCTCCATTTTTGAATTAATGATGTTAAGACTCTAAATTTAAATTGTTGATGTGATATGGTATCATGATATATATATATATATATATATATTATTTCTATAACATAAATAGATATAGTATGTGGTCAATAAAACTGCATATTTAATTTAAAAAAACAACGGAAATAACAAATTTATAATCCAATCTAAAATGAAGAATGCTATGAATATTTCATTATTCTATATTTATTTTATTAAATTTGAGGATATTTATATATTTTTGGAGTTGTATATATATATATATACTTGGATATATATATATATATTTGGAGTCTATATATATATATACAATATATAAACAATTTAAAAATATATAAAAAACTTCTAAAAAATAATGTTGTAATCATTATTTCATATTGAAAAATGCACACGACCATTTTAATTAGAGCCATTTTAATTTTTTTACATGTTTAACATACTACTTCATTCTGGTCCTAAAAGTAGTTTGTATAATTTCATTACATCAAGTAATCCTATTAATATAAATTGAACACAAATTATTTTGTAACGCGTTTTGGTAACTTTTACCCATCTCTTAGTCGTTCTAGAAGTATAAAAGTTCCAATGAGTTCACTATATTGTTAATCATATAGAAGATATTTTCATGTTTATTTATTTTTTAAATCTTACATTAATTTAATTGTATTATGTATATAATAATGTAGTTAAAAGATTTTGTGCATGTGGTTAAATTTTTCTATTTAATAATTATAACGGGATATATTTCCATTTGCAGTTAGTTAAAAATTATATATATATAGCATAACCATATTGCACATATGATATTTTTAGTCTATTTTATTCTAAATACATATATACACATACAAAATATGTTGCAACCTTCAAACATGTCTTTTTCTCATAACCAAAAATGACAAAACTTTTGACATGTTTAAATGATTTACGCTGAACCGGTGAAAAATGTTTGATGATGAAAAATATCTCACATAACTCCCCATCTATATATAGCGACAGAGAAAAAAAAACATGTTCTTGACCAAATTGGAAATGGCACAACAAAATTGCTTTTACAAAAACATAAACCTATAATATACCATATATATTGTATATATATATCAGAAATTTGCCCAAAAGGGGTTTTCGACAACAAATGCTCCTAACACTTTGAATCGCTTTTCCGTTCTGCACCTTCTGTTCGGGGCTCTCATCGGGGTTCCAGAGGTCCCAGAAAGTCTCCCTAGGGGCCATGTTTAAGTCAACAGGGCGTTCATGTCACCCTGCCGTGTATATGTATTTTTCGATACCGTCTTCAATGAATTTGACATATAAGTTGACGGTTGGACACGTTCTTGTGTATAATACATATTATAGATGGTGTATATGGGCTAGCGGGAGTATGAAAATGATATACCTGTATAGGTCTGACAACTGGGAGGAAAGAAAGGGAGGGGGGCTAGTTCCCCAGTGATGAATGAGTGCAAGTGTTACGGGTTAACAAAAGCTAAACGAAATAGAAAAAGACAACATTTTTATATTAATTCAAAGTCTTTCTTCAATTCATTTAAAATTATCTGGATATTGAAGACTTTCTACTTTACAATATATTGTCGTATATATAGAAGCCTAAATATATCTCACGAGATCTTTTGATCAATGAAATGTAAAATATGACGTTTATATAATACAAATTTTAATGTAATATAAAATATATACAACGTAGCTGGGTTACAAACGGAAAACTGACAGAGGAAGCAGTCTCTTCCTGTGCATATACACCTATGTTTCAACCATATCAAGATCACTAAACATAAAATATACTACACATGTAGGCAGATACACATGCACTGTTTAACAGAAAAATGCAAAACTCGGAGGCACTCTCATGTAAAAATCTGGGAAGAGGCCATCAACTCATTAACCTCGCGGTCACGTTAATAGTAAAGTAATTAGATAGTTATGTATATTAGCTTGTCTGCCCTTTATGATCTATATATACATTGATTGTCAAACAGTTGGCAATATGAGACAGTTGCTTCGATTTGACAAACTTGCTTGACTGCGTTATATTATTGGTTGTCATCGGGATTCTTAGCTCTTTGCTATACGTATATAAATGGACAGTTTTAGGGCTTTGGTGACACGTTTTCTCATTAATATCGAAAGAGGTTAGATAAGCGAATTCCATTATGACACCATATAGCCGCACATGGCAGCTATATCATGTAAGCTTTCATTGTGCAACAAAAAACGTTTAGCGAAAGTAGTACATATCATCGCATGACTGTATCATATAGGTATACAGGGACATCTTTTTCAAGAAAGGTCATGTTCGTTAGGCAGTTGAGGTGTTCGGGTTGATAAAGGTTTACAGCTGGTTGATTTTTGGTTCATGTTGTAACTGTATTATATGTGCATTTTTGCAACACATTTGTACATGTATGTGAGATACACTCGGTTATTATATATTATATAGATTGACTTGATCTTCCCGCGACTAAGGTTAGAAATGTTTTTCGACCCGCGGCCCAACAAATGGCGTATTGTCAACAGATTGTTTTCATTTTGATGAATTGCTTTCCATTTCGTGTTTATCCTCTACATGTTTTCGCTGCCCAGTGGAACATATAGGCCTACTCTTCCATCACTTTTAACTCGCAGACATCACATATGCGCAATTTTCAATTTTTTAAATGGTGCTGTCTCCATTTCTGTAATGAATATATATATATATATAGTATATAATAAGTGTGGTTGTATAGATATACGTTATAAAATTGATTTCTCTTGTCCCCGTTGTTACCACAATACTATACTATTAGACTTTCAACCCACTGTCCGAATTGTCTATTCCATATATATGATGTATATTATAAGTGCTTTTTCTTTTTTTAAAACAGTTGTTGCTGACCCATCACACTATATAGGCTGCTTATATATGTTAATGTATGGAGTTCCTGTTTCGTATGTTCTACATGATATTGTTTAAACCTGATTAACATGATGTGTATATGTATAACTTTATAGTGTCTGAAAATTAGTGTAAAATGTGTTTAAAATCAAGGTATTTTACTATTATTCTTCCCATAATATAAACAAGAACTTAGTTTGATCATCATTGCAATATCAATCGTAGGTCTATAAACTTTTATTTTAATTGAAATTTTTTATGTTTAGCATTTTGAAATCATTCCATTATATGTTAAATGGTCTACGATGAAACGATTGTATATACTTTATATAAACATAACAATTTACGCAATTAAAATTATATACGATTGATATTGAAATGATGGTCAAAATAAGTTCTTATTTATATTATGTGAAGAATAATAATAAAATACCATGATTTTAAACTAATTTTAAACTAATTTTCGCATACTTTGGCAAATTTGAAATATCTCATAAAATTTACATATATGTTTACTTATAAAATCTTTGCTTTACAATATTTATATAATTTATTTGATAACATTTTATTTGTCTAAATAGTGTATTATTTGACTCTTATGTATATATATATATGGGCGCTTTCGATCTTATTGGATTTTTTCAGTTATATATTATACGTATAATATTAGTTGAATATATCAGATTTATTATTTTCAATTCGTCTTATAATATTGGAGACACATTGTATAATATGTAATTTATGAATAAATATCTATAATAGCGAAATGCTCATTATATATATTTTCGATTAAAAGTAATTTGTAATACTTATTAAGGGATTTCAACTAATATCAGATAAATATTTAACTAACATATAAGTTATATACTATATTTAAGAGATCTATTGAGATCGAATATATATATAAAATCTATTATCGAAATCTATATTTTACTCTCTGATATATATTATACAATAAGTTATTTGTGATATATTTGTTTACTATATAGTTTAGAACTTAAATCGTTTCAAGAAAATTGGATTTATAATAAAGTGCCACAAAATTATTTTTTGCACAGAGGTAGCATCTCGTATTTTTGATATAGATACATATATAGAAACATTATTTTGTAAGAATATTTTTAGTGTGCAAATAATGTATGCTTTTACATCAATGTGAAATTTACATAAGTAATTTACTGAAATTTGGAAATTTTATAACTCATATAATTTTTCATAAAAACAAAATATATAAAACATCCCTCATATTAATATTAAAATAAAAATTACATTTTTAAAATTTATTGCAAGAATTTATAAATATAAATTACACGATAATTTATCTGCATATTTAAGTTTATTACATTTTGTGTAACTCTGTCTGCATAAGTGAAATACTCTTTGATTAAAAACTAAATAAATCAGTATATACACTATAATATATATATATACAATATATCTATATATTGTGTAAAATCAAATCAAATTTTATTATATTAGATTATACTATATTTTTATTCGCATAATTAACATATATATAACACACATATATCTATATTCCTATATACGTCTGTATAGCGCTTTTTCAAATTCTAAATGTATGCCCTTTTAAAAATCGTACGTATATACACCCCTAGTATGTAGATTATATACATATTATACTATACCGCCATATGACGAAACCACGCAGTTTTTAAAACGTTTTAAAAGTGCCCTTTTGGAGATTTTTGCCGTATATAGCACTCCGTTTCTCCTTCCGTCACCGCTGCAATGTATAATTACAGTCACTATTAATTTTAATATATATAATATGATATGTTGGTAACTTTCAATAATATGATTAAATATAATTCTAGTTTTCACGCTCAATTACAATGTCTATCTATCTCTATTTCATAACTTGTGTACAATATGCTGCGTCGTGCACTATCACCATATCATATATATATAAAACCATGTTATTTGCTTAGCCTTGGACGATGTTATACCTTAAACTGCTGATCTAGAACATAACATTTTTAATTAAAAACATGACGGCACAAGGCTAAATGTCACATATACGCTGTGTTTTACATGTACATATATATGTAATATGTATACTTAGTTTTATACATGTATGTCTATATATGTCTATACCCCTTGACACACAGTATATGACTGCATGTTTTTTGAAAGTGTCTCAATGTTAAAATTGTGTGTATGAATTTAATTATATATTTTAGTAAATTTAAATATATGCATATGCGTGTGCCTATTCTAAACCGAAAAACTGTAATATTTGTACAGAATTAATGGATAGATTTTAAGAAATAATTTAAAAAATATATATATATATATATTATGATATAATATATACATTTATATTTATATTTTTTACAAATCGAATAGGCCCAAAAATAAATATCGAGTGCGATCCAAAATGTCGGATGCGCTCAATGTTGGTCGATTGAACCCAAAAGTATCAAATAAACTCCGTTTTCCGTGTGGCCCAATCGAATGGCATTCGACATTTTTGGTCGCATTCGATATTATTTTGGGGCCCATTCGATTTGTACCTTCACTATCCTTCCACTATACTTCCATACTTATATAGGCTACATGATTTACTCATATTGTATATATATAATAGTATAAATATGTACAAGGAAATGACGCGCCTCTGCCCATCTCCATGCGTTACAGCTGTGCAGCAGGGCCGAGTTCCTCCGTTCCAGGCGGCCTACGGACAGTTCTTCGGGGCCTCCTTCGGCCCCACCTACTTCAGCAGCTTCATCAGCCTTCTCCTTCGAGCCGAGCCTTACGCCACCCGGTATGGGGGACAGTGCATCCAGCCGCACACCGCCAACCTGATGGGGATCGAGAGTATCTGTGAGTTCGCCGCCCGACTCCTCTTCAGCGCCGTCGAGTGGGCGAGAAACATCCCCTTCTTTCCTGAACTGCAGGTATGTATTTAGAGCTATATATATGTGGACTTTATATAAACATATCAGATATATATAGACAAATGTGTTGAAACGTGCATTTATATTAGTTAATTGTTGAAATGCGAGACATTTTGGTTCAATATAGAAAGGATCTAAACTTACTACTCCCAACATGGGCCATACGGACCAGCCGGTTTTAACATTAAATATATTTGTACTACTTATATGAGTACAGTATATATATATGAGTATGTTATAATATCAATTATAAAATGCGCAAATTGATACATTGGCAATTATTTTTTTAACATAAGGCTCTAAATAATTTTAATTTATGATTTTATTCCTTTAGGAAGTAAATTATTATAGAGTATATATAGGCACATATATAAAATATATTCTTATCTTCTCATTCCTCAAGGTGACCGACCAAGTAACCCTTCTTAGGGCCGGCTGGAGTGAACTGTTTGTGTTGAGTGCCGCCCACTGCTCTATGCCACTCCATGTAGCCCCCCTGTTGGCGGCCACAGGACTGCACACCTCCCCTCTGGGAGCCGAGCGAGTGGTGGCCTTCATGGACAATATTCGCGCCTTCCAGGAACAGGTGGAAAAACTGAAAATTCTCCACGTTGATGCTGCCGAATATTCCTGTCTGAAGGCGATTGCCCTTTTCAACTCAGGTAACATTGTGTATTTTTTTAATGAATTTAAATAATTCGGATTTTTTACTTCGGCCCTCTAAAGCTTTTTTAACTATATTTTAGTCGCCTTATACTTAAGAATCACTTTTTATTTTTTATCACTATAGTTATTATTTTTATATGTTTTTTGTAAACAAGCAATCGAATTAAATTCAAAATGATATTTGTATAATTATAAATATTAAAAGTAATTAATGTTATTAGAAAATGTTTACGTATATATATAACAAGGGTCAATTACCCCATCATAATACACCCCAGTATTATAATTATTGAAAGAATATTAATTTAAAAAATTGGTATGAGATCTTCAATATAATACTAAAAAATAACTAAAAATAACTAAAAAATAACTACAATTCATTGTATAACAAATATATACTATGTGTTATATAAAATTGATATCATTCATAATATTATTCATGCCATTATTTTATAAAATATTCCCAAAAGTTATTTAAGAAAATTTCAAATTCAGTGGAAATATTTTTCTATTGCATGTATATATTATAGTATGGCCCATTGTCAATTCCGGCTTGTTAGATTTACAGATGGGATAGATGGCATACAGATGAACTGGTGGTGTATTGGGATGACACAATGGACAACAATAGTTCTTTTAATTATTATTTATAATAATTTATAATTTTTTTAATATAACCTCTATTTTGCCAATAGAGGTACTTGCATAAAAACACTTCTGACACCTCGAATGAGACCGTCAATATTGGATTTCATCTCACATAAATAAAAAATAACACATTTAAAAAATATAATTGTCATTATATACATTTAGCTTTTTCTTTCTATTTATCACATATATCATAATATAGAATAGAAGTGAAACAGCAAGACAGATTGTAAAATTCGAATTACTCACTAAAAAGGCTTGCAGAATCATTTTCTTTTGTTGCAAAACTCTTGTATTATTCGCATTATGCTGCTTGTTTATAAAGGGAGCAATCGAGTTAAATGAAAGAAATGATCTTTTGTTCTACCAACCGTGAAATCATCTCGTCATTTTTTAGCAGAGATAAAAGGGGACATGTTCGATGTCACATATTGCGACGTTATTTCAGTGCCACTAAAGCGACTAATAGTGTTATAATCGTCAAACAATACTATATAATAATATCAACTTCAAAGAATCCACGAGAATAGATTACTAGGGGTTATTATTATAATATATTAGCCGGGATGATGAGATGGTATATTTTATAACGTCAATTATATATATTGTAAATATATGTGTATATAGCTGGATATATCTTCTTGATTCAGTGGGGGTGTTTTTGTGCTAGCATAATTACTCGATTACCAAAGTATTGGCAATACAAACGGGAATCAGATATGTATATATGTATACTAAGAAAGAAATCAGTATAAAAATGTTTCTTCAAATGGCCCCAAAAAAATATCGAATGCGACCCGAAATGTCGACTGCCATTCGATTGGGCCCCATAAAAACGGGCCCTTATTCGATACTTTTGTGGCCCAATCGACTAATTTATATATATAAATGCAGCGCGTTCGACATTTTGGGTCGCATTGGGGCCTATTCGATATGTAAAAATATGTTTATGTATACTTTTTTATGTATAATTTTTATGTATATACTTTTATCATTTTTTGAAAGGGAATATTTCAAAACATTAAATTTTTTTAAATTTTGTAAAAGTATCTTCGTATTTCTATATTTATCATGACGATATTTATTTTACTCCTTAAGATAACAGTCCTATCCCTTATCGGTTTCAATAAAAGTATTAGCATGAAATTACACTATCGATCAAAAGCTTTAAAATTAAGTTATTCTAGATATACTATATAATATATATAAGCTAACATCAAATTTATCATTTTCCTGAATAGATGTTCCCGGCATTTCCGACCCAGTTCACGTTGATCAAATCCAGGAGAAGGTTCAGTGCGCACTGGAGGAGTACGAACGCTACCAGTATCCCCATCAACCGAGTCGATTTGGCCGACTCCTCCTGAGAATCCCCACTCTCAAAAGTGTCAACGCGAGCGTGATTGAGCAGCTCTTCTTTGTGCGTCTTGTCGGGAAAACCCCCATTGACACACTGATCCGAGACATGCTGTTGAGTGGCAGCAGTTTCAGCTGGTCTTACGGGCCGCTTCGAATGCCATTTCCAACTCCGCCTTCTTGAAAGTGAATGCAAACTATACTTAAACTTTATTTATATATAGTATACATATATATTGACTTTTTAAATATCTATTCATATCATTGCACATACAGACTATATAGAATAAACCATATAATATGTAAGTAAATTTGTTAACATCTTTAAAGTTTGAAATGTAAATTAATACAAATAACCTTAGCAGATAAGTCTAAGTTAAGAGCTAAAGTTAAATCTAATTTTAAAGCTTATATATTTAAAAATCACATCAAAATTAGAACTTTAATTAAATCATAGAATTAAAGTTAAACCTATAAGCTAAGGCTTACATTAGAATTAAGGCTAAACTAACTAAAGTAATCTATATACATAGGAATCAAACTCTAATTCAAGCTAAAGCTAAAGCTTGAACTAAAGCTAAAATTATTTAGTTACATCTATAATAGCCCATTTTGAAACTTAAGTAAATGCAAAATTTCAAACTATATAGACCTTGAAATAATTGTAAAAGTTTAAAGTTAGACTTTATAGAAATAGTTATAGAGTTAGCGTTAGAGTTAAAGTTATTTAATGCCATTGCTCAACTTCAATCTAATTGTAATAATAGAACTAAGGTTAAATTTATAATTTGTGGTCAACTAAAAGTTAGATCTAAAGTTCATCTAATAGAGATGTAACTACTTAATGTTAAACAGCTATAACAGTCAATTAAATTTGTTCAGTTAAATTAACATTTTAAGTGTATAATAAGCATTTTAACATTTATGTGATAAACGCGAATTTTAATGAATGCATAAATTAATGTTAAACAAATTCCTGTCAGAACATTCTAAATTCACGAATCTATAAAACAGCATGGGATACAATATATTTATGGCTGTCTTATAAGGTAATTATAAAACATAATCCACTTACAAAGTAATTTAAATAGTTTATAGAAAAAAGTTTTACAATTTCTTCGGTAGTACAATTGTAAAATATAAAATTTGATACGAGTATAATAAATCGTCGCTATAGTAAGTCAAGATTTTATGATTTTGTGTTTTGTTAAAATATATTCTCTATCATAGTTCATGAGAAAGTTTTGATGTTGTTTCCTTAATATTTTTGAAGTTGAAGTGCTTTTAAATTTCAGACTCAAGTACATTTTTATTCATTTAATTATTGTGCATGCATACATTTTAATATTAGCGACCATATGTGTATTTTGAAAACACATTTTCAACATTAATTTCTCACTTACCTTTTTCAATATGTTCCCGTCAATAAATAATAATTTTAGTATTTTAATAAAATTGACGACATTAGATAAACATTATATAGTAACACTCTGAGATTTGATAATTATTTGCATAATTTTAATGTTTTGGTAATGTACCTATTGTATATATATAATGTAATATTCTTATACTATGACAAGCAACAATACAATTTACTATGATTGTAACACACCAAAAAGTATTTGTAATTTAACAATATACCTTACGACTAATTCACATGTATAACTTTGTAAATATTTATATATATGTGTGTATCATATGTATTTGAATTAACAATAATCAAATGGAAAAAAAGTGTAAATGTTATATAACAAGATTTTGCCAACATCTATTTATTTATGAGGCAAATACATTTTACAAGCAATGTAGGTATTGATGTATATATATACTATAAATATACTTGGATTGTCGATATATGTTGCAAGATTGTGATTTTTAATTATTATAGTATCTAGGTATTTATTTTATTTATTCTTTACATTTATTTATCTTCCTATATTTATATACTGTCATTGTAAAAGACGTATCTTTAGTAAGCGTGTATACACTATATAATATAATGCAAATGCATTTCTTTTAATTATTCTTTGTAGAAAATACAAACGAAATATTTGCACCTATATATATACTCAAATTGTGTTTTTTGTTATTTAGTTAAACAAGTCAGTAAATGTGAGTACATTTGTTATTTACACAATTCATAAAAATATAGTAATAACGTTATATTTAGCAATTACATCTATGATGTAGCATTTTATCCATTCAGCAATATACCCAAAACATTTCGTATGCGTAAATTCGGTATAATGATGGTTCTCTAAACTGTTATAAAGTTTTTGACCTAATTAGTTTTCTTTAAAAGCGATATTTTAGACAAAATATATGTATATATATATATTGTCAGTCATTTAATTTGTTTTATAAAAAATGTCCCCTATATCAATTATTGAATTATTCCATTTTATTAAATACTAAAACAATTTAAAGGGTATAAAAATCAACAATAAGGTTTTATAAGTATAATTTGTGTTACAATATATATAAAACAGCATAATATTCTTTAAAAAAAATGTACAAATAATTCGTTGTTGTATAATAATTAAAACTTGCTTTTTCAAATTTTACATACAATATGTATATAGATTATATGGTACAGGCTATTTTAGTAATAAAACTGTTTGTTCACGAACATTTTTATTTCGAAATGTCATAAAAAGCAATATATTCTAAAAAAGTTTTAAAAAATAACAATTGTAGACAATGATCACATCATTGACAATAAACCTCGTGATCAATTTCTTTGAAAAAGTGAAAAATAGTGAATCCTGTATAATGTGGAATCATTAAATATAAAGCTGATTAAAAAACGGTATCATTTTTACCCCAGATTGTATTTTTTTCCTTTTTCGGTATGTTAACAGTATGTGATGTTTCACAAAATTCAAATAAATACTATGTATATACAATGAAAACTTTCAATTCAAAGCCAACTGGTACGAATAATTAATATATATATAGAAAATTTGTATTTATGCTTTTGATTTTTGTTTAACTGAATCTATAACTTAAAAAAAAATCAAAATAAGAACTAAATTTACTCAATTACGCATCGCATCGTAAGAAAATAGTTAAGTGTCTGCAAAAGTCGTACTTATTTTTTGGAGTTTATGTTAAAATATCGAATATATTATATGGACGTTTTCAATCATTCGAATATATTTATATATGTAATTATAAATATAATGTTTACTCGGGTATTTAAAGGTCGTAAAATAATTTCAAAACAATCTATATATATATATATATATATATATATATATATATATAGCAAAAATTGGGGGATCAACAAGATTCAGTATATAGAAGCGGTATGTATCATTTGGAGTACAAAATCAAATTTTAATATAAACCAAAAATTAAACAATTAAACAGTTCAAAAAAATAATACATGGCGAGTTTTTTGTTATAATGATTCCATTACAGTTATGAATTTGTAAGATAATATTTTAAAATATATAGTTTAACCGAAGTCTAGACTAATAGTTTAGACTAAGGGGGTAATACTTAAATATAATAATAATACTTACTTACTTTTAGTGTATATATTTATATTTTTTAGTAGGCCATATATACATATATGGATATAATATATATTTATAAATATCTCTCGAATATAAAAAAGAAACAAAATTTTTTACGATTCTTTCTTTATTAATAATATTAATGAAGTAGTCTTTTTATTCATGACATATAGTCGATCAATTTTTTAGTAATGTTTCAATAATTTTTTTATATTTTTTTAATAATGATAAAAACATTGTTAGTCCAATACTTCAAATATATTTAATAATAATATTAATTTAATAAATAATATTTAAACACACGAACATTATTGTATCGATTATAAATATTGATTTCATTTGGTTTAGTTTAATTTATATAGTTTATAGTTTACATATTTACTATCAACTTGAGGCAATTAACTTAAAAATTTTTTTTCTGAATGTCTGCAAGTTCGGAATGACAAAGTTATATTTGATTCTAAAAGGTTACAAATGTTGGTAAAATAATAACGTAGTTGTGCACATTGTTTAAGATATTAAATAAGTTAATTTGACATAAAGTATACGAATTTTTGTAAATTAGACTTATTTTACATATTTCAGAACATTTATTCTGAAATGGTAACGAAAAAATACCTTGAAGGTCTCGAAGGTGTCTTTCTGCATTGTCAGAAAATGCTACAATGTTTATCATTGTGTTTTCATATTACAAGTGTTCAAATGGTGTTTATATATTATATATACTGGCGATTTCATATCACGAAAGTATAATAGATAATAACTGATTACGCATAGATTTTTATTCTTCATTTTTGGGAAAACATTAATTTCAGAACTTATTTTTAACGTTGACAGCGTCTTATATTTTAATTTTATACATTACTTTTCACATTAGATTATTTGTGATTATTTTAAAGCGATATTTAATTATTATTTTTACATATTTTCTGTAATTTTTTTAAATGTTTATGGTTATATATCCATTCATCATATATAATATACAAGTCATTTTGGATTCTAATAAACATTGCATTAATTTCAATTATTTAATAAATAATTATTTTAAATCAATGAGTTAACAATTTATGTATATATTTATATACATGTATGTATATATAGCAACATATTTTAAGGACAATTTATTAATTATACAGTGGAGCTAAACAAGGTTTCACTTCTTTGCAATTATATAATCTATATAAATCATTTCTCAGTATATCATTATTTTTCATGCATTGAGGTTCAAGCCCCTGGTTCTTTCCCGTACATCTCCTCACTGATTATCGATTTCAACGCACACAGATCACATATGTTGTTTTTTATTCGATGTTAATACTTTTATTTCTAATGTATTCATATTTTTTATCATATTATTTATATATTATAAATAAATATAGCACTGTATATAACAGGGGTTAAATTTAACAGAGAGTTACTTAAAATATTTATTTATACTGAATCATATATATTCATAATAACAATATATATTGAATCAATTTCTACAAATAAATCTATACTGTCAAATTGAATAAAATATAGCACAAACTATGAAGTTACTTTCATACAACCGATATCATTAATTGATCTACGTCGATAAAACAGTAAACATTCATAAAATTTTACTTATATATAGTTAAAAACAAAATCTTTATATCCTCTCTTTTCGAATAACATTATTCAAAAGTCTATATTACTGAACGGTTCTCCGAAGTTATAATAAGAAAATCCACTTGAAACATGAGAGTGAGGTTGACACACAATAAATTAAGTGACTCCGAGCATCATCGATAATTATCGGGCAAGTTATCAAAAACTCATTTGCCAAACTGTACCTCCAGAGATTTGCGTTCATTTTCACACAATCAAGATCTCGAAGCAAGATGTGCTCCCGTGCCATTGAAATGCAGCCTCCCGGTGACATTTGACAACGATTTCTGTTATACCAGAAGGCCTTTGCTTTGTGCTCCCAAATATTTAAACACCAACTGGCTATATAGAAAGTTGCGTCCTATATTTTCGCAATATAATTGTAACTCTTTAATATGGAAATCTGGCAGACAGTAACAAAATAAATCGAAAAGAAGAAAATAGTTATAGTATATATTATATCTGTGTAATTTCTGATAAAATATGAGTTAGTATAATATATAGAGAGACCTTAAAATTAAAATGATTCTATATGACAAATACATATACCATTTGTTAAAACACAACCATTTATATATATTTTAGATGTTGTCTTAAATTTTGTCTGACAGTTTTCAATGTAATATTTTAATATACCCACAAAATCAAATATATATGGGATGCCGCAGTCTAAAATATAAGTGTTGGTAATATAACATGTGATATACGTGTTGTTTGGTATAAAGTGATTAATAATTAATTAGTTTATTATGATATAATCAAAGTATTACTACATAAATATATCGTTCCAATTAAAATTACTCTCTATAAAATAGTTTTAAATTTTTTTTAAATGGAAGCTGTAATCCAATATCGAGAACTTAATTTGTATAATATTAAACCACGTGATCGGGGTCTTTCATCTTCGGAATATGTTTAAATGTATCAAATATATAATTGAGCATATATAATATATTAATACACGCTTATATTATAAAACAGATGTCAAGTTAACATCTGATTGGGTTAGGATTTTATAATCAATAATAATGTGATACATTTCTTTAATAAAATATAATATTCGGACAAAAAATGATGCAAAACCACCACAAACATTTGCTTTGGTTGTCGTACATAAGATCATTATATAGTCACCAAATATAAATTTTAAAAAGCAGACTAATTTTCACAACTATTGATTATAATATAACATGACTACGCATTTATTAATGAAGTTTGTCTATTAAATACTAAATAAATGTTATGTAAAGCCACCAAACGTGTATTTTTACCTTTATAATATACCTTTATATTATATTATATTATATTATACACCTTTATACCTATATAAAAGGGTCAAACTTGTGGTAAAATAAGGGTCAAACAAAAAATATATTTCCGTTTTCATACTTTTTATAAAATTAGAAAGGAGAATGGTTAACGCTTTCTCTCAATAAAAGTTTGTGGAAGGCTAAAATCTTATTTATTAAAACAAAATATATACGTGTTAAAATTAATTATCATACAATTTTGTCAAACTTTGCTCTGAACTATGTGAGTAAGTTCTACAAAAAGGAACATAATATTTTAAAAAAACAATTAATTAATATATTAAGCAAAATTATTAAATAAATGCAATTTCAAGATTCAAATTTTTCGGTAAAATTAAATGGTAAAAAAAGTGATTTATATTGTGAGGAGTAAATATTTTGATCAAACTGATATAGTAAACAAAAAAATTGTTATCATGATTAGTTTTCCTCAGTTTTAATCAAACTGAGTATACAGCCTCGGTTACCAGAGGTATAATTATCACTCTGTTATCACTCTATCTATAGTAAATAAAAACTGGACACATTCTTGTTGATGAGGAAATAATTAAGATGAGGTAGTTCTCTGTACTACCTGTAGCTTTACGGGACAGCAAGCACAGCTGGAAATGGACAAGATTGTATTCAGTGATAGTATGTCAGTTTCCCTATTATATTATATAGAGACCGCAAATTTCCATCAAATTACATAAAAGGTGACTATATATACGATAAAGGGATGAAATAATTCCATACACACGTACGGCTGTTGAATTCTCTCTCTCTATATATATATATATATATATATAACACTTATTTTAAAAGTAGGTCCATCATTCGTTTCCACTTTTTGTGCTTGTGTAGTACGTTTATAAGCAGACACCTCCGCTTGAGACCCCTGACCCGTTATAAACGGGAGAACATGGGATTCGCCTCCGTCTTACGGATAAAGTGATGATCAAATCAGTGTCTATGT
The DNA here is from genome assembly GCA_034780555.1 of Coelogynopora nodosa. Taxonomy (NCBI): domain Eukaryota; kingdom Metazoa; phylum Platyhelminthes; order Proseriata; family Coelogynoporidae; genus Coelogynopora; species Coelogynopora nodosa. Next base: position 21,146 of record JAUZND010091538.1, read on the forward strand.
ATAATAAAACATAACTTATATGTTTCCTATAATATAGAGTTGGTGCTTGTTGCCCGGCGCCTGTTCTCCAGGCAACCATGCAGAGATTACTGTCTCGGGAGCAAAAATCAAATTACCAATTGATCCCGATAAGATCGGCCAGTTTTTCGAGGTATCACAAAGTTAGGTTGTTATATAAATATATAGATATGTATGAATTAGACGCTAGATCGCAGGCGGGGATATAATCCAGTATACTTTGGCATTTGGTTGTGCATCACAGTCTGTAGGGGTGTGATTAAGGCTTATTAATACTGCCGTCAGCTTTTCAACCCTCTAATTAACTCGAGGTAATCTTCCCATGTTTCGGGCCTCGTCAGTTTTTAGTTGAGGTCTTCTCCGAGTTTGTGTGTGGTGATGGGGTGCACACACTTATCACACTCGGGTTGGAACCTTGTGCACATTTTGCCAACCTTGTAATTATTTTTACTAAGATAACAAGTTGTCTATCGCCACAAGAGGTATTCTGAAAGGGCGCTATTAATTTATTTCTGTGTGTATCCTTTATGTACTAAGCAAACAATTTATGTTTCAGACATATTATACGACTACATAGCATATGCATGCTTAGAGTATATCCTAATCATCCCATGTATAGCAAACATATATAAATAATTATAATGTTTATTTTAACTCTACAATTAAAACGTAGAAGGTATTTTAATACATTTTATTAACCCACTGTAATTCAACTAACTATATTCAGTACATGTGTGGATCATTTTACTTAGCGTAAATGGAAATTATCATTTATGATTATAAAAATTCTATAATTGCAAGAGTAATTCAAATACTATTGAGGTTGGTTTTGTTGTTGATATGAGTTGCGAAGATGACGGCAAAGTTTCGGGGTATTTCTTATTTTGGTATTTTATATTTTTTACTTAGAACATTAATATGTTCATTGAAGTGTCCATAACTGAATTAGACAATACAATTGGGAAAATTTGTTTCCTGCTATTGGTTATTGATTTTTAGCTTTTTATTGAAGTAAGAATGTCAATACTTGAAAATCCTTGTTTTTTTTCTTTCATTTTTCTAAAAAAATTTAATACAAATTAATGATTATTATTTATTACATATCCGTAAATTTTAAAACAATCCCGTAGTACCAGAACATGCTATTTAGGTGTATACCGCATATACGATCTGGACTGCTCCGGAACAGGTAAAAATATTGATTTTTTAAATATATATTGTATCTCTGATAAATATATCATTCTAACATATAGAGCAAAATAGTTAAATAAACCATTATGACGTACATGACAAATAGGTCATGATACACATGAGAAATAGGTCATGATACACATGAGAAATAAGTCATGATACACATGAGAAATAGGTCATGATACACATGAGAAATAGGTCATGATACACATGAGAAATAGGTCATGATACACATGAAAAATAGGTCATGATACACATGAGAAATAGGTCATGATACACATGAGAAATAGATCATGATACACGGGAAAATAGGTCACTATACACATGAGAAATACATTATGATATACATGAGAAATAGGTCATGATATACATGAGAAATAGGTCATGATGCACATGAGAAATATGTCATGATACACATGAGAAATAGGTCATCATACAATGTTATGACCATTATCAGTCGTTCATATCAATCTGATACTGTTGGAGGTCAAGATAACAATTTCAAAGATTGAACATATATCTGGTTAGTTTCTGGTCTCAATCACATAAAATGAATAATTTTTTTTTTCTATAATTTTCTCATTGAATAAATTTAATGAATATATTACTTATATATTATAAATAAATATTTTGTCTGAGTATTATTTTGTTCGTTATGGCAGATTTTTTTATCACAATAATTTAATTTTTCAATTTTCATTGGCTGTTGAAAGCGGTCCAGACTACAAAAGTTATCTACTTCAACTTTTTACTTGAAAAATAAATATTGCATATATTTTATATTAGTAATGAAAAAAATGTTATATAAACAAATAGTAAATAGAAAACTAATTTTCTATAATGGGTCACATTGCCAAATGGATACCAGACCAAAAATATTTATGTCAAAACGTCCAAAATATATAGTGTTTACTGGTTCCAAAATTTCAGCTTCATCGGTTGAGCCGCTTTTGTACAGCTGGCAAACATTCATAATCGGAGGGTGTACATCCCCACCAAAGTCTGTGAAAGGTTAGTATAGTTATAGTTAACTTTAGAAAGTTAAAGAGAAAAATTGCCATTAATGCGGCAAGGAAAAAAGAGGGGACTATAAATTCAAAAGTATTAAATTGATTTATTTTAATATTTTAACATATTGGCTTCTTAGAAGTTTTCAACATTCATATATATTTTTTCAGTAGTCATGCAATTAAACGTCAATGACGTCATAATTTGTCCAAAGTCATTAATATATTACTTATTAAAATTAATGTTTTTAATTTTTTTCAATTTTTTAAAAATAAATTCTTTCTATATATTATTGTAAATATTTGTTACATCATATTATAGTAGGTATTCAAATGTTAATTCTATTAATTTGAGTACTTTTTATAACAAATTTTTTGTATCCATTCTATGAATATATAATTAAGACATTTTAAATAAGTTTTGAATTAAATGTTTCAATATTAACTTTCAATATTGAATTCAAACTGATGACATTATAAGATTCTAACATTTGAATTAAATTACGCGAACATCTTTCTAAATGAATCTATATAAATGACAACATACGTTTGAAAAATTAATAAAAACAATGTTTTTTTGGATAAAAGTTCAAATTATGACGTCACTGCTACCAACCCAAGACAACGTGAACAATTGTATTTATTCATCCTATATGGTATTACATTTCAGCAAAATCGGATGTCAACTTTTTGCATTGCATATTATACAGCTAATGAAACAAAATATGTATAATCTTTACCTTCACAGTTTGTTTAGCTCCACTTTTGCCTCCACTTTTAATTTAACCTTATTATAATTCACCAAATCCATCACACATGCGTTAAACATAATTTTATTGAATTTATTGTTTTCAAAGTAGTAAAATAAAAATATTTCATATGAGCATTTTTTTTATTTGCAGGTAAAATTGTTTTTTAAATTACCGCTTTAATAATTAAGTTCAATATGAATATTATTTTAACATATCAATGGAATTTAGTTGTTTTATAAATGATTAATTTATACTCTTGTAAGCATATATTATATATATAAAGAATAGTTTTGAACGTTTGCAAAAAATAAACATTTTCTTATGAAAAACATTATATATAATCGAATTAAATGTAGAATAAAATTTTAATTTTAGTGTTTGTATTTAAAAATTTTGTGTTTCACAGTATTTCACTGCTTTGAGTTTATTCGGATCATTTTCTTTTATCATAACCGTTTTTATGAAATAGTTTTGTAAAATTTTGAAAAAATTATATTAGATAGAAGTCTAGATTTAAAATTTCACATACCTATATCTTTAAACTTCAAAATAATTGAAAAATTAATAATATAAACTTTTGCGTATATTATTAGCATATTACTATTATAGTACCTCGTTGACGAATTCTGTGGTGATTATCTAATTATGATTAGTGTTCAGCCATACACCAACATAACACCTTCATTATTATATAATAATACATTTTAATTCTTGTTTCATTGGACGTTTCCCCTTATACGAAGTTTGCAGATCCCGACAGTTTCATTCCAATTATCATTGTCCCCTCCGTGTCAACTTCCGTTTATAATAAAGACTTCAATGTTGGTATCCTTGGCCATTTTGATATCCATTGGGTTTGCGTGAGTTATGGTCACTCACGTAAAATATGTTGCGCAATCGACCGACTGTCGTGGAATTGAGTAAACCAGAACGTTTTCATCCAAATTTCAACTCGTTATATATAAAATTACCTTATAGTTTGATTTTAATACTTGTGACCATATAGAGTAAGATAAGTGTTGTAAATGGGTAATAAAATTGTAGTGTTAAATATTTATTATTAAATTAATTTTAAGAACTAATATATATACTCATACCATTTTAACATGCGTAAGTTGTCTATAAAATATAATTTATTGCCTGTATGTCTATAACCGTTTTGCTAGTTTTACTCTTGTATTTATACTATTTAACAATTTATACTATTTAACAATAGTTTTACTATTGTTTTACTGTATTGCTGTCAGTTTTGAAATAATTATTTTGCAAAAGTTTTCGGGTAAGAAGTTAGTAGTATACTATTGAACTGCTACAGATCAAAATAAGAGTCAAATCTCTATATATTTCTTACTCTATGCTTCTGACTATATAATATTTTGTGTTAGTATACAGTTTAGAATATTGTCTTGTTATATACAATTCACCTTATTTTGAATATTGTATATTATTCTTTTTTGAAAAAGTACATATACCTAATCGTATTTCGATGAAATAGATGATATTGATTACGCTAAAAATAACTTTAATAATTATATTTTAAAAATATAACCATTTAAATTAAATTTAAAAAAATTTAATTCGGAAAGTATTTTGCAATATTATTACCAATATAACAATTGTCAATACAACCTTGTTAATATTGATATTTATGTATTGTGTAATAAATGTTTAATTAAACGTTTATCCCGTTTTATCATTTATTTTATCGTTTGTAAATCATATAAAGGTTAATGGAAATTAAGAAAACTATCCTATATATATAATAAATTAAATATTTTATATAAACTTCGTATTATTATTATAAAATTAAATTTTATTTTAAATAATATTAACAATTTTGTCATTAAAAATACTAATAATTATTATTATTACGATTAATAAATTATATTAAATAATTTATATATTTTCGAATTGGGCTTATACAAACTTTAAAAAATAATATTGAAATATCCAAATATCAAGAAAATAAAAAGCAAAATAAACTTAACAATCATATAATTAAACATTAAATACACATGTATATTTATGATACGTTATATAATATATGAATGTTCTTATATTGATTATAAAATTACATTTTATTTGTTTTTGACATTTTAATAAATATTGTTATATTATAGTTAACAGGGTAGATTTATGTATAGGTGAAGTTAAAAAAACACAGTTATATGTGAATCTGAAATAATATGCTTGTTAAGTTTCGGAATGCATACGAAATCATTTTTGGTGCTCTATATATCTACTTTTCGTCATCAAAAGTTATTTAACTATTATTTTTCGTTACTTTCTTGATATTTAGTTATTTCAATAATTATTATTCTATTTTAATTTATAGATTTTAAAATGCAGATTATAAGTGCATCTCTTTCAGATAAACAATGATTGGTCTATAGTCCTTTTATATATATGACGTAATAGATTTATGTTTTTGACATGTTTGAGTATTATTTGAAAAACAATACTTCGAATAAACTATAAGTAAAAGTTTAAATAATGATTTATATCAATAATGATTATCATTTTTAACAAAAATAGATATTGATTGAAAATCTATATAATTACGTCATAATCTAAAAAGGGATTTTTGTGTTTTGTTTATTATTTTAAAATGACTTATAAGAAACTGTTTAATTAATATCATTATTTATATCATTATTATTAAATTTTTAATTAATTTACTAAAAAAACTATTTTGGTTATATAAAGGTCAAACATTTTTCTGTATTAACGTTTTTTGTAACATTATTGTTGAATTTTTAACATGGACAATGGGGGGTGTTAAGGTATACCATATATACACAGTTGTAAAGCGATTTGTTCATTTGTTCTTTCAAGATTGACTTAGCTTATTAAAACACTTTAATGAAAATATGGACCCACGAACTTGCTCCAATGTCAGTTGAAGGGAACAAGTGTCATCTTCACCTAATTCCCAATATGTTTCAACCAATTATTTTTAACCATATACTAAAATCTTATTATTCATATAACATACTTATATCAAATGTCATTATTATAGTTATTGAAATTCTCTATATCTCAACTTTACAGCACTTATAAATAAAATGAGCGATGTAATCAACAAAATTAAATAATGACTATATTATCATTTATTATTTATCATTACCGGTATTAACAGCAAAATCAATATTTGTTTCTGATTTGTAAAAAAAATATTTTCCTAAATGACAAGGACAAAAACCCTTAAGAAAAAGTATTAAGTGTACTCTTTCCATACTACTGACGTATTTTCTATTTTTTATTGAAATTATTTATTAAACACCTTTAAATGTGTAATCAAAACATATTACCTAATGATGCTCAAAATGATACTTTGGACTTTTCAATCCTACTGAAAGTTAACAATTCAATTTTCACGTCATGGAATGAGAATAAAACTGAATATTGTTACCTATACATATATAGAAATATTTGTAAATTTGTAAATTTATAATGTTTTGATGTTTTTTTTTATAGCTTAATGAGTTTTATATAACTTGCGACGTGAAAATGTTTAATTTTCTTGAATTTTGCCATTTTAAAAATATATTTCCATGTTTCAACACTTTTCTATATTTATTATCATATAATTTGAACATAAATACATATAACATAAATAATAACCAGTTTATTTTGTAGTCTAGTAACCTGCCGTTGTTCCTTATTTTCTATTTTACAAATTATATATTTCAGGGAAAATATTGAGGGGAAAATTTTTTTTAATCTATACATCTGATAAACTATAGTCAAAAGATGAGCCATTTATTAATGTGTCCAGAGGTGATTTTGTGACTTGATCACTGCCACCCATTAACCAACATGTCTACAAAGTGGCCTACGGTTTGAATTTCAAAAACGCCAAGATGTATGACATTAGACAGGTCGAAGTTCTATATAATGTCGCGAAGGAACAGCTTTTGCTCAGTTGTTAGGCTGGTGGTATTATGCAGTGCATCCTGTCCAGTTCCTCCTCTGTGGACAGTATAATAAGGCAAGAAGGCGAAGCGCTCCGGGGACTTTGTAAAAAACTCATAGAGCTCCGGTGATCAGGTTAGGATGTGAAGGATACCCTTTACTGAGTGATTAAATTATCGTCAATTCTCGAGTCAGGTTCACTCTATACTATACTATATAATCTCCACCACGAATGTTTGGCGAATGCCGGAAGGTAGGCCGACTGAAGAGAATATGGGGGGACTGCTCTGGGTTGTACGATATGCGTGAGGGGTGCCGAGTTCCTAGCTGGGTGCCTCTGGCCCTTCTCCGTAGCTGGCTGGCGTCATTTGCGCCGTTTGAAGTTTCTTTTTGCTCAACTAATTGAATTTGTGGCGGTCGGTCGCACTCGCACGCCGCGTTGAGATATATCAGTATAATAATAATGGTAAAGAAAGCTCTAAGTCGGAGACTTTTCTTGCGCTACCTCCTCGCGTTACTGGGTGTTATAGTCTGGTGATGCCGGGGTTTGCAAATGAGGGGAATCACGGTTCGAATAAAAGGAGAGGACGACTGTAGGGAGTGAGAGATATATCACAGGAGGATTGATACGTCAAATGATTGCTCAAGTAAATATGGTGATGATAATTATACGTGTGAAATAGACACGAAGACGACAATTTTCTTAACCTTTCCTGCGGAGTAAATAAAACGTTTTCGAAAACTTGGTTCAGATTCACATGCGCACTCACTATAAAGTTTTAAAATATATAAATAATTAAGTTGAAACAAATTTCATATACAAATTTATAATACTAATTGTCAAATATAGTATATACTATTTGTCAAATATAGTATATACTATTTGTCTAATATATTAAATAGTATGTCTATATATAAACTATATATATTATACTATAAATATTAATTGTCTACTAAAACAATAAATACTACATTATATACTATAAATATATACTATTAGTCAAAAAACTTTTTAGCATTTTTACTATATTAGTTTAATAAAACTATATATATATTATCAGTCTAATAAAACGACATATACTATTAGTGTAACAAAAATATATATACTATTAGTGTAATAAAACGATATATAATATTAGTCTAATAAAACTATGTATACTATTAGTGTAATAAAACGATATACAATTAGTTTAATAAAACTATATATACTATTAGTATAATAAAACTATAAATACTATTAGTGTAATAAAACTATATGTACTATTAGTCTAATAAAACTATATATTCTATTAGTCTAATAAAACTATATATTCTATTAGTGTAATAAAACTATACATTCTATTAGTCTAATATAGCCTAATATAGTCTAATATAACGATATATACTATTAGTTTAATAAAATTATATAATATTAGGGTAATAAACCTATATACTATTAGTCTAATAAAACTATATATAATATTAGTGTAATAAAACTATATACAATATATATTTTTATAAGCCTGATTAGTGTTTTTTCTATTTTTTTCTTCTATTTATATCTTAGTCTATTAGTGTAATTAGTATATTAGTCTAATTTGTCTATATTAGTCTATCTATAGTCATTACTCTATAATATATAAATCGTATTATACAAAAGGTCATATTTATTTAAAAAATGAACAGATTTATATATATATATATATATATATATATTGTATATATATATATATAACGATAGGTCGATCATAAGGTTGTTTCTTTAAGGGAAAAGTATACTCTTGATCTAATCAAACATATTTTTCATCTTTACTATTTATAATAATAAATGTACTCTAACAGTTATCATGTTGACGACAAATAATGCAACTTATTTAATATTATTATATATATACTGTATATACATATCAGAATATATAGGACGTTATGGGATAACTTATAATAGTATTTCAGACTAAGGCCGTTTTCATTAATTCCGAACTTAAGCGATCGAACTTACAATTTTATATTACGGTCAAAAAATCGTTTTCATTAATGTTGAACTTATGCGTTCGATCTTTAAAATGTTAAGTTCGAACTATAATTTTTAAGTTCGGTTACTTATCAGAGCTTGAAACTACGATCGCTATAATATAAGGCGCGATTTTTTTATTTCTATTTTCGTCAGCTGTAATAAAATGCCGGTATATAATTTTGCTCTTAATTATGATGAGGAAACAGTGGAAATATCATTGGAAGCTGATGACGAGCAATCAGCTTTGTTATATGTACAAAAATGTGAGTTATAATGAACATATACATAACCTTTACTTCAAAACAAAAATAATGGTATTACATTAAATTTATATATTATTTTAATTATGAATAAAAAAGTAGGCTATTGTAATACTATTTTACAAATAACAATCCTCTTAAAATATATGAATGAAATTTTTTTGTATAAATTTTATCAATATGTTTTAATAGTATATGGATAATTAAAAATGTGGGTTAAAACCAGAAGCTATGCCTATGTTATGTATCTCAGATAAAACCTGATACAAATTCAATACAACCCAGTGCTGATGCCAATTACCTGGAAAGCAATCCAATGCCCAACTTATTATTTTTGGTTAAATATTATGTAAAATAATTATTTATTAAATTTATAAAATGTCAACAAAATACATGGTAAAACTTATGCTCATAAATTTAATATCTGATTTTTAAATAATTGTTTTACTTTAGATTTAAATAAATAATATATTATTTAATAATAAATATATAAATTAGGTTTTGTGAAATTGGTATTTTTTTATCTTATATAGGTACTTAGCATTAGGCATCAGGTTTTATTGAATAAGCATTATGTTTATCAGATGTACTTGGCATTGGATTTTATTATATCAGCATCAGGTTTTAACCTTATAACCATTATTAAAGTAATGGAATTATTTTGGAAAATAGTACTCTTGTCTGAATTTTGTATTGAATTTGTACAAGCATAATGATCACTGAGCATTCTAACTTTAGATATACATATTTAGTATATTATAGTATATAGATACTATATTTAGATATCTTTGTTTACTTACTATTATATTGGGAAAGGTACGGTTACGTTTTCAATGTGGCGGTATTTACCTCAATATCGATTATTTTCGAAAGTTCGATCGTTTTCATTAATACCCATCGAACTTTCGTTGTACGTACGGTGCTGCTGTACATACGTAAAAAGCGAACTTTCATTTATGAAAACGGCCTAAGACGCCGGGGGCGTATAAAGGTAGGACTTCTGGTGACGTATTAGAGTAAAAAAAACGTTAAAAACGTTAAGGGGCGTATAAGATTAAGAAAGCTGGTGAACGTATCAAACTTATAACACCGGGGCTTATCGGAGATTATGAAGTTAGTGGAAAGATTATTATTGTATAAGAAGTTTAATTATGGGTATACCGGCTGAAGGGAACAAATCAATGAAGGGGAAGTATTAGTAAAGGATTAGGCCTAAGTCCACCAAGTGCTAAACAACGTACAACAAAAATTTAAATACGTACTTTCAGTGCGATTCGAAGAAAATGAAATTGAAAGTTTTTAAACTTTTTTCTGTGACGCTGTGCAACAAAATACATATTTCAATGCGAATAGCCTATAAATTACCATGACATGTATAGGGGGGGTTTCGTGGGTTCCGGAACCCCCCTGTAGTTGCGCCCCTCAAAAAAGTTAACGATACACTAGAGAGAAACGCATCAACAGCAACACTGTTCAAAATAAACTGATCAATATTTTTGGAGATTAAATACGGGCTGCCATACTTCAGAAAATCAAACAGTGTGGTGTCAATAACATATTGGTAGATGAAGTTACTGACTGCAGACTAACATTAAGGAGCAGCTGAGTCTTGTTTTGAAGTATGTTGACATTAATGAACTAACAATTGATGAACGGCTAATTGATTTAGTTGATTACAAGGAAGGTGTTTCTGGAGAGACTATTTCGAACCTTTTTCATGATCAGTTAAAGCTGCTGGGTATCGATTTCAGTTAAATTTGAGGTCAAGAATTCGGTGGGACTGCAAATAGGTCTGGAGCGTCAAAGGGTGCAGCTGCTCGAATCAAGATCTTCCCTCAAAGGCTTTGCATTTCCATTGTGTTTCTTACTGTCTCAATCTCTGTGTAGTGAAAACTATAGAAATTACTTATAGTGTGCCGAACATATTTGGAACTGTTCAACGAGTTTACCTGTTCTTCGAATCCCACTCTAAGTGACAAATTGCCCTCCATTGCGCAATTGAAGAAACGCTCTTAAGGTAATAAGAACTGGAAGGATGTTTAAGCTGGGTGGAGAGAATCGAAGCAATCCCACGACGGTGGATCTGCATATTACTGTTCACTGCTCCCTTACAGATGCTCGGGCTTTTCTATGCTCGCGATAATCAATCCTGCATTTATTATGGCTTTGAAGGTAACTCAACACTGTCTTCATTACATAATCACTTTCCAAGGTGTTGAAGTTGATCTAGTACAGTCTATTATATAGTATCTATGTCAGTGATGTAGAAATGGCTTTGAAAACAGCTCGCGATGATATTGATGTCATACATGCAGAATGGTTCAATGAGGCAACAGAAATGACTGTAAATGTTAGTGCACAATTGTGGCAATGCTTATATAGGAAACGACACAGAGACAACACACTTTCCTCAAGTCCTATGTCGAATACTATCGACGATCGATAACAGTGCCTTTTCTGGATCACATAATAATTGAAATGAAGGAGCCCCCTTTGTATTAATTCCTGCACAAGCCCCTGAATTTATGTAGAAACATTAAAATATTACATATCACGTCGCGCATGGTCGCATGGAGAGAACTCAAATTAATTATTCGTGGGAATAAGCCTGCAATATTAAAAGGTACTAAAAACTCTATAATGTAATGAGGAGACGTAATGTACGCGAGATTAACAGATACATATCCGAATATATAAAATTTGAACATATAATTCCAGGTATAAAAGCCACATTAATAGAATATGAAGCTGATGAGCTGTGCTATATGCTGAAATATGATAGTAAAAACAAAATTTTGCAATAAGTTCAACGATAATATAAACTTACAATTGAAAAATATTTGTATATTTTTTTCTGTATACGATGATTATTTCAAGTATATATACAATGCATAATGTTTCAGACTAACTTAACCATTAGGGTAACGATCTCACAAAACCAGAGGTCCTGGTATTTTATACACATTGTGGCATACTGCAGGAAGGGTATCTTATGAATATACGTAACGTCAAATCTAATAAATATACATATATAACAATTTTTCAACAGTAAACCACAGTAATTGACTAGATTTAATGAACCTAACATGTCTAGAAAAGGCTATTATTTATTTGCTTTGTTATATATATTTAAAATGCTATCAAAAATGTTAAATCTGTTTAAGTTATATCATTTCGTTACTTTTTTTCTTCAGTTTTTTATAAAATAAAATTAGTGTCATATGTATATGCACCTATAATTTCACATAGAAACAAAAGGCAAAGTAAATTTTTAACATGAGAGTGCAGTAAAATTTAAAAATACGAAATGTGTGTTTTGGATTGTTAAAAAGGATTGCTGTCATCTTTGTTTTCATACTGGCAAAAAAACTGAAAATAATTGGAAGCAGCAGGGTGTCGATTGGCTTTTACAATATATTATAAACATGAATCCAAAACTATTTTGTCTTGCTCAAGAATCATAGATCGATTGAGAGATTAAGATTCACAGGGGTGATTTTATTTTTAAATGCTTTGAAAAAATTGTTCACAAAAACTCTTTCTCGTAATATGTTCCGACAAATGAGATCATTATCTTTGCTTACAAATCCTGGCAAATAAATTGAACAAGTGTGTGCGTCGAATAAGTAGGCAGCAGCATCATTTCAAGCCTCATCTTTATGTTACGAAAGTAAGAAGTGATTCTATTTAGATGTGAATCCTCCTGATATATGTGATAGATGTGATGTAAATGTTGAGAAGAAACTGGCCAATTGAGTAAGAAAGAAAGAAAGAGCTGAAAACATCGTCGAAGAGTATCATTGAAGTTAGTGAGTTCTTTAATCCTTCCCGGGATAACCGAATGCTCTACAGTAAAGCCCTCATTTCGTCGCAGGGATTTCGGGGATCGTCGGCTAAACCCCTCACGGTGCTCTATACTCTCCCCGTATATATCAACTGGTTGCAGAGCGGCGGAGAGCCAACTTTGCCTGGTGTCTTCTGTATATCTGTCACCTGCCAGCTTTTGGCCGCGACATTTTGACGTCGGGATTAGCGCGCGAAGGCGGCTCTGGATTGGGGAGAGGTTCTGGGAGATAGAGAGCAAAAGGGGAAAACACTCTGGCATGCGTGTGCAGTGGCAGGGTTAGAGGTAGAGAGATGTGCGAGAGTGTGCGAACATTGGCGTGAGTTGAAATGGGGAGATTAGTTGACTGTGGAAGTCACGTGGTGATATGAACGAAGTCGGTGTAATAAATTCATGGGATTATTGAGAGTATTGTTATCAAAATAAGTGAACAAAACTTATATTTGGAATGTCATTATATAATATAGCGTATATTATAATTAGTCAATATATGCTATAACAGTTGATTAGACTTCGAACATATTATTCAACAAGCATAATTAAAAAACATTTTTATACTAGTTTAATTATAACAAGGAAATTTAAGTTGATCTTACACGTTTTTGTTTTTAAATTAAATTTTATTATCGTTTCAAGATAATTGTGGATATATATATTTAAAGTTTCTTCTGTGAAGTGAGATACGCTATGGATACGCCTATATATATATATATATATATATATACTAATCGTGCAAATGTTTTAAAAGAAAATATAAGTTGAAATGTAGTATATGCACATATATTTCGCCTGTATTAAAAGAAAATGGAGGTGAGCATTTAAATATATAATTTGATTATTCATAAAAAGAATATTAAGTAAAGTGTATATCATATACCTTATAGTCTCAATAACATAGCTTTAAAATGAGATACATAAATAATATATATCAGCAAAATACATTGTTGTTGTTTTTTGTCATTCTTATAATATTATATATAATTTACACAATATCTAACAATAAATACATTTATGATAGAAAGTGCAAAAAAATGGTCCACACAATAGTTATATATTCCAATTTTGAAGACATTGTATATATATGATATATGTTATATATTATGAAACACATTTGAAAAAAATTAGACTAATATAAAAACTGGTATCGCATAAATTAAGATACAATGTAGTTTCGATTCAGAAATAAGAATATGTCGTCCCCCAAATGTATACTAATTATATTAAATATTTATATTTTATATATTCAACACACGAAAACTCCTCATTTTCGTACATTTATATTTTTGTTGTATAATAAATATGACATCATCCCATTAGGAATATTTCTCAAGCGTTTACATGAATATATAAATTAAAAACTATTAACTTTCGTTTTTTGCAACTATTTTTATTGTTTATACTTTGTTATAATCAAAGACATTGGAATATTTAAGTCTATGGTTATACTCAATTCAATTGCTGCACGCGTCTGCGGTTGTATTTATATATTTTTTGTATTACTACTGCTATATATTTGACAGTAATATAAAAGCTATGGTATATATAAAACCTATATAGCTGTATATAAAAAAGCAGTATATACACTCACAAACAAAAATATTCGCAAAGCAGAGCAGACAGACCTTTTTGGTTTCTGAGTTAATTTTCTAAAAAAATATGATAATATGTTTAAAAAAAATTTAGATCCGGGGAAGCAATACAACATATTCATAATATACCCAGACCTCTAAATATTAAATTAAAGATTTATCCACATCTTACAAAGATCCTGAGAGGATCCAAGTTTCAATTTATCGTCCATTCAAGTTACGTTGTAGACCCTTAATAAATATTATTTATATTATAAATGATTACATTCGTTATTATATATGGCATGCATACAATATTTATTGGGGAGGGGAAAGGGGGCTGTATTAAACCTTCTATCAACCTTCTATCCGTTCATTAAAATAAGGTGTGAGGCTCAACAAGATCCTCCTCTCAATTCCGAAATGCTGGTTATAAAATGTTAATTAATAAATTGAAAGAAATAGCTCAGAATATGTTCTTATACTATTATATTAAACTATATTTAATATTTAATATTTACATTTATATATATAGATAAATAATGTAAAGCTAGATTGTTAGAGGTTGTGACGGATCAACAAGTTATTACTTTGATAACCCTTGCTACCTCCAGATTAGGGTTCTGTATTATTGATGTTGTTATTTATCTAGTTTTTATAAACTTTTGAAGTTTTACATTTAATTCTATAGTTAAATGTCAGATTCCAGCAACACTTAAGAATATGCGACACTATTTCCTCACATTTAAACTTCTATTGTTTTGAGAAAATAGATTGTCGGTGTCAGAACACTGTTTAAGGGTATTAAGGTAGTATATTTAATACGACGTTTCGCGTTAAGCTTTGTCAAGTATAT
>JAUZND010091539.1:0-15129 GCA_034780555.1 Coelogynopora nodosa
CTTGCGGCCTATCGCGCGGTGGTCGTCCCTGGCAGCGACCCCATCTGCACCGGCTGCGGCATGGAACCAGAGACGGTTGAACATTGGCTGCAGCGGTGCCCTGCTTCGGCCCAGGCGAGGGCTAGAATCTTTGGTGGTCCCAATCCACCTTTGTCCGAGCTGATGGTGCTAACGTTTGCACGGCTGGGCCTGGTCACAACAACAACAACCACAACAACATCGATCATAGCCAACAGTGAACCAACAACTGCTTGGAAAGGTGGCATGGAGTGTTAAACGACACTCTACACGGTGCTCACCACCAATGTGTTTAGGTTTGCATGGCTGGTGAAAGAGCAGCTGCGTATACTGTGGAGCAACAGGCCGCAACGTCCAAAGTACCGCCGCATCACCAGCTGATGCTTGTGCTGCGTCGCCGTCTACAGGCCAACGAAATTACCGCACTGCAGTTTGTTGGTTCTGCTGGTGCAGCTTTGAAGCTTTAATAAGTTTGCTTTTATATTATTATTTTGTTATAATTTTATAATCAAACAATTTATCGATGAAATTGGAAAGTTTGATTGTATATTTTTTGTATTATGTATTTTTTGTATTGTATTATATTTTTCGTGATTACTATCTTTCTCGCGTATCTTCTATTCAAGTCTAATGAGACCAGTACGAGCAAGTTAAATTTACGGTAAAAGTTTTACTCACTATATGATATAAATATAGATGGATGACTTTGAAGCACGTTTTTCAGTCAAGAGATATGTAACCAATTCGACAATATTGGTGATGTGAGAATTACAACAAACTAACTGGATAGTTGACATAACAATTAAGATGAAGAAACTGGAGACGCTTCATCCGAATATTATTCATGCATTGACTTTCTCAAAATTAAATGGAACAGGTATAGAGAACAAGCAAGGGACACTACTTTTCAGCAGCGACAAAAATACCAGCTTGTGAAAACTCTTCTTGTTCTTCTCAAGAGGCAGCAGCAAGATGTAAATATCCCAACATGCCACAATGTTGGAGATCTCGATGGCATTTTTAAAAAGCTTTAATTTTGGTTTATATATTTTTTTAATTGTGAAGGAATTAATTTCTCTTCTTTTTAATTGAAAAATAAATATTTATTGAGACCATATTTAATTAAAATCAATTTAAATATAATTTAAATGTAACCATTAAAAATTCATCAAAGATACAAAGTATACATAATATAATACATTTATTTAGGTAACATTACAAAAAAAATTATCAAGTGAAATATAATCTAATCAGACAAAATTAGATTAATCGAAAGTTAATTAAACTTTTTGTTTTTCTGTTGTTGAAGTGAACAAGACACTTCAAATAATATGAAGAATACATTGCAGTACATATTGTATTTATTATAACTATGATATATTATAACTATATACTATGAGTGTATTAATATCATGTTAGCTGGATACATTTTATTTTTTTCAAATGTAATAAATAAATATATTATGTTTATGAATAATTTTTCTCCAAAATTACTTTTTAAGGTTCTAGTAGTATAAACGTTTATTTAAAAATGTGAGAAATAAATAATAGCCTTAATTAATGAGACAAAAAGATGTTATAAAAGGTTATTTTTATTAAACATAAGTTTGTCTAATTAAAATAGTTTTATAGGAACATGTTTTTTCCTTTCTGATGTTTATTAACGATTGACCAGTGTTGCATAATACAATTTTTGTTTTGAATCTTTGATGATTCTATAACTGATAAAAGAATTACTCTGGAATACAAACTTCTATCACGAATAATGAAACAGTCTAATCGAAAAAAATCAATTGTTGTTTTCCATCATATCTATTAGTCGAATATCTCAAATATATTTTGGAAAAAATAACTAAATATTAAGTAATAAATACGCTAGAACCATCATCATAGAAAATAAGGTTTACAACAAAAATTAATACATTATCGTTTATTATGTTTCTAATGAGACAGTTCAGAACGAGATATTTGGCAGTATGGATAAATAGGAGTAAATGGTTTACTTGTGTCTTGATAAATAAAATTAATAAAACAAAGTAATTGCTTCAAGTAAAAGCATTGCTGTCAAAATATGAGTCTTCTTAGTCGCTGACTCAAATAAGAAAAGGAAAATGTTTAATTCTATCTATTGCTCTTAAAATAATATTTAAAAAGCGAGATTAATTCTATTTGTAAATATTAAGAATATCCATTTTATTTAGTTAATTATTTGGAAAGACCACTAAACACAGAATTTGAATGGGATTAGAAATAATTATATCGATTCCCCAAACCTCATCTCGATATCTATTTTAGTATTCACTCTAGTTTTTAAGTTAGCAATTTTTCAAATTCGATTTCAAATTGGTATTTTTTCGCCGTACTAAGTATAAAAGTTCAGACATTTTCTCCCTTTTTAATAATAGAATAATTACAAAAAATATATATTTTAACATTTTAATAGAATAATTTTCCGAAATCATTTATAGTAAACATAATTGTACTTGTAAATATGTAAATATATAATGAATTGTGCATATATTACTACAATAAAATAGATGTTCCTTTCGGAACTGTTTTTGACCTAGTCATAACTGAAAACCATAATAATGAATTTGTTTTAATGCCTAGATAAAATTTTACACAGAATATTCAAAAGGAGAAGCAAATTAGAGATAAATTGGAGGTAACCGCGTTGAAAACAGATTTACTATTAAAGATTTAAAAGTATGAATATATAAAGAGGAAAGGGGGGAATTAACAAGTAACAATAATTTAATAGTTGTTGATATGATAAACAACAATCTGCTACGACGCTAAACGATGTAATCTATGCGGGCCTTTCACAAATACATGTTATAGTTACTACAGAGACAATAATACCGTGGTAACATCCATAGATTCAGGGCCGGACAGGTGGTTGATTGTATAGATATTGTTATTAGGAAAAAGCGGAAAAGATAGCTCCTACATTTAATAGCTTTCATTACTTGATCATCTGTTTGTACTGATACCTGTATACAACGTTTAATAATTGACGTCTATTTTGATACTTACATTGTTGTTTGGTGAAATATTAATACAACTACCGGAAGATGTACCACTTTAGAATATTTTTTACAATTAGAACATCCAAAATAAAGTATTGTGTTTTGTTAATAAAATTCTAGTAGTTAATTTTTTAATATTTTTCAATTTGTTTTTATATATTTAAAATACTTAAATTGTTTAAGATTTATTTACTAAAACAATTTGTACAAAAATATTTCTAAATATAGGAAATATATCATTGTTTATACAGTTGTAGGTTTTTTTAATTTCCAATTAATTTCCGATTCGAATTGTTCTCTAAATTCTCAGTACGTTACTTCATGCAAAATAAATACAAATATTTCAATCACAATAATAAATATTTTTAAACAAGCAGACAATCTCTGTATTTATTATATTATGTTTCGTTATATAATAATTATTTTATAAATCGTATAATGATAAAATGACGGAGAACTAACCAGGAGCATTTTAAAAAGTGCCCCTGTCATAGTAATGGGACCTTGATCCAAATTTATTCTAGAATTATATAGCATAAAACTGCAAAAATCTTTTGAAAATTAATATGTTTATTGAAATTATAAAAAAAATTCTACAAAAAGTGGGGGGCCTAGAGATACTCAGGCCTCCCCAAGTTAAAAAGTGAGTAGGGCTGCCCCCCCCCCACTTCCGACGCGCCTGGATAATCCATATATATTTTTAAGAAATTTAAAATATTGGTTTAATAAATATGTTAAAAATGTGTGTAAAATTGTTCGTGTTTATTTAACTTTAAAACAAAAGAGATAACGGAAACTTTTCTTTAATAATATATGAAAATGTCGATTTAATTCAATTTGACAGTTGATGGTATTATTTATGCTAACGGGTCCATTGGTTTATACTTAATATTCTATTTTGGTTACATTAACAGCTCAATATTTGAATTTATTAGAATAGTCAGAATGAAGATATTGTATGTCATAATTAGGATCAAGCATTTAGAATTTTATTCAATTTTATTCTTGTGCATTGAAATTCAAGGTTTTATATGTATAGATAGATAAAAATTATCAAAATAAATAAATAATAATTCCTAAAACTTCGATAGCAACTATTTGGAATTACCACAATCACTGATAATTTAGGGCCAAGGTGACATCACCTTGTTTGTCTCGAATATTATAAATGAGTAGCAACACAAGAACGAATGTGGACCAATAAATCATTTGTCAGAGCAGTTTGCTCAATGCAGCTTATTTATTAAATTCTGTCATGTAAATAACGTTAATTAATTTCCGAATTTCCGAATATAGAATTTATATTAACATCAAGTAACGATAAAAATCCAAATTAAACACATAAGTAACTATGTCCTTGTTATATTCTGTTAACACTCAGTGATGAAATAATATCTGATATTAAATAATATAATTTTATAACTTTTAAAATAAATAACAAAGTAATTAAACAGTCCCTTTCTCCTTCTCACTATAACTTTTCCGTTTTTTAATCATTGTTTATATTATGTCTGCTTAGAATTCAGCTACGAAGATTTTTTCTCCTATTTAAAACATTTCAGGAAAAGTTCTAACTGGTGATTTGGATTGTGTCATTTCAGGTATATATAAGTCAATTCTATCATGAGGTAGGAATAAATAACAAGGAAATTGCTGCTCGTGAGACTTCCACGTTTGCTTCGATTTTAAAAATGTAAAAATGAAACTATGTAACTATGAAAATCCACTAATACAGCAAGTCATATTGATCATGAGGCAAAAATATTAACAATAAACTTTTGATGAATTAATGGAATGTGTTATTGGTAATCGAAAATAAATTTTTTTTTAATTATTATTTTCTTATAAAAATTAACCTAGTAACAGAGCTGTATTAACACAACCATAAAGAATTAAAAAGTGTATAATTATAAAATAAACTAGACAAAAAAATAAAACAAAACATAAAGAGAAACGTACAACAGATTAGTTATCTATACACGAGCGACACAAATGTCCGAACAATATATCCGTATAATGAAGTCGAAGAAGAACATATTTACGAAGAGAGTGATTGAGGTCAACTTCAGCATACAGAAAGAATTTGATTGATTAATTGGGATTACGTATTATGCTGTTTTGTAGTGAGTGATAATTGCAAGGATGACTAAGCGTGAAAGTTTTTGAATGCGGTCAAGTTTGATTGGAAAGTTACAGTTGGTTCTAATTAGGGGAAATATAAACTTTGGCTAATTGCTTTTTAAGGTATTATACTTATGCTATCGTAATGGCATTCAATCATTCAAAACATATAATTTGATAAAAGTAATCTATTTTATTTAATCGCTTTACTGCATATTATACTGCTTAAGTTTTAACAGTAGCCTACTTTAGTGCTTATTTATTAATCAGTGTGTCCATTATTTAAGTAGATTAGATTTTGAACTCTCAAACATTAAAAAAAAACAATAGCAATTATTTCGCATAGTTTACTATTGTATCAAAATTAATTATTCAATGTAAGAAGTATAAGTTTAGTAACATAGCATTGATATCCATTGCTATCGTTTAACCTATTATTGCTATTCACTGTACGAATTAAATATCATGCACTTTATTATTTTTTTTATTAAAATCTCCTTCAAATAGCAAACAATTTGGTAATGAAACGCGGAGTTGTGTTGTGTTTATATTTTGTGTAAAAAAACAGCGCTGTGATTCATATCGTATTATAAAATGTTAAAGAGTACGTTTTCCCCGATTCTAATTCATATTACAGAAATTATATATTTTTTATTAAAAGTTGTCGAATAACCGCACCCCCCATGGACGTTGATGACCAATAGCAGTGACCATGGTGGGTTAACACTAAAAAGAATGTATAACACGAAACATGTCAAAGCGATATACATTTAAACAATGAAGCTGTTTTATTATACAAAATTTACCAATTAAAAAATTAGAAGAAAGTAACTGTATTTCCCGCAGTTAAAAATATAGCATTAACAGAGAGTAGGCCTAAGTCTATTTTGAAATGTCAGATATGAATCTAGACAAAATCAACAACTGATAGGGAATATTTTTCTATTTATCTCATCATGGCTGAAAATGAGGAAGTATTGAAATGGATAAACACATACAATTTATCACAGTGATAAGACAAAGGAAAAAACATCAATTAAAGAATATTTTTAAACGATGTCTATTTTTTTCCAACGCATAAGATTTTGTAACAGGCAATTATTAATTGCAATTTGTACAGATTCGTCGGTATTTACGTATAATAGTCTCTTTTCTTATAATGTGTAGATATATTATACCTATATAATATATATTATAATGTATTGTATATTATACTTTAAAAATAAACAAAATAGTCTTACTCAGAAAATTTGACGTTTTGATTCATTAACATTATAATATAACATTTTGATTAATTAATATTAATAGTAAATGGATACAATCTATTCAAATCCTAAACATCACTACAAAAACAAATAAAAAAGAACCACAAATTATCAAAGCGACCGTCAAATAAAAAACAAAATTTTATTACAATATCAGGATGGTTTAAAGGAAAAACCAACATTCATGACTAAACTCCAGAAAGGTCAAACAAAAGGAATGAGCTATCACCAAACCACAAATATTATTTATTAAAAAAATTACAATACAAACACATACATCTATGTAAAACAGGCCTGGAGTGAAAAGATGGCAAGTCAAACTGTGGATTTAAAAGATAGTCTATCTAAAAAAGCAAAAGAATAATTGAGGACAGGCCGGATCATATAGAAAACATTTTAACAACTGATATTTATAATAAAAAAGAAGAAAAGATGACTAAACAATGGTGCGGGACTTTAGACTCTCAGCGGCAGTTTACCAGTTTATGTGCGCACAACGATTACTTTTCCATGGTTTAGCACCTAATTAATTAAGCTATAAAAAAACCACGTAAGCAGTGGAATTTAAAAAGCTTGAATTGGATTTACATTTAGAAATTATATTATCATCACTTTTAAACCACGTATTAACAGATTTTACATATATACAATGTAGTGACCATCACTGGTAGATATCCTTACATGACAAATAAAAGCAAAAATAGAATAATTACAATTATTTAAAAGAAAATGATGTGAATAATATACAGACCGTGCACATTTACTAACTCTACCAGATCGAGTGGTAACAAATCGATTAAGCAAAGTGCACAAAATAGCAGGATGGTTTGTGAACTGCTGTAGTCTGTTTATCAATAAAACAATATTGACAATATTTAGTTATGTATTAAGTATTGGTTTAAAAGAACTATTTCCTTTTTCTAAAATATTAAAATATTAATAATTTTCATAAATAAAATTTACATTAAAACAAATTTGACATTTGTATGAGAGTTTGTTAAGCTTAGCAAAAATAAGTGTAGGAGCATCATTAGCTTATATGTTAATATTATCAATTAAATTACAGAGGTGTAAAAAGCTGTATAAGCACCCTGCTCGTTTAAATTGTCAAAGTAAGGTTCTAAGAAAGATAAACAATTTTTAAGCTGTAAGTAGCTGTTGAATCTGTTGTTAGAATTATTATAAGTCAATAAAGATAAGAATAAAAAATGGTTTGAACATAAATGGAACTATTTCAGTGCAGATAGATAAGACTTGAAGACTGATGTTAAGTAACAATAATTACCAATATTTACAAGGCCAAGATGTATATATGGTAATTGGAACTAATCAAAGTAGCAGAATTGTTAGGTATTGCAAGCTCAGGACAAGCAGAAGTATCTATTTTATTTATCTTTGTCTTATAATTAAGGGAATCTTTAAAAAAACGATTACCTAGTACCATTAAGTGTATATTGTTTGATTACATTTTTAGGTAAGATTAGATAAAAAACCTAATTTTTTTAATGAGAATCCTTTTATAATAACCACGTGAAACTAGTTTATCAAAGATAAACAAATCTAAAAATAAAATCATCAAAATGCATACAGATATTACCAAATATAATATAACAAGCTGACTATAAAAACTGTTATAAGAAATTTTATCGGAAATATTACTATCAGGAAAAAGAAAGGAAATAACTATAAAAGTTAAAATTATCAACTTTATGGTAGATTTTTGTATTAAAATGTTATTGAAAACTTTAACATCAACATCTTAAAAATAGATTTTTAAATTTAATTTGATGCATATTAATGCATATTTAAACTTAAATAAAGAGGTCATTGCTATAAGTTCTCGGTGTCAAATTCGGTTAAATATTCCAAAATCGACAACAATAATTTTGGTATATTTAACTGTATTTGATGTGACAGAATTATTTTCAATAACATTTTAGATATAGGATTCTTTCTTTTATACTTGTTCAAAATATTCAACTTATTGCATTTTTACAATAATTAAATAAAATATACAAAATTATTGAAATTAATTAAATTAATTCAAATAATTAATTTATTAATGAATTATATTAATAAATTCAATAAATTATATAAATCAAAGAATAACTTAATTTAATGAATTAAATATATTAAATTGATTTATTAAATTAATTAATTAAAATAAATAAATTAATTAATTAAATTAATGAAATAATGTTAATAAATTAAATTAATTAAATTAAATAAATTAAATTAATTAAATTAAATAAATTAAATATATTAAATTAATTAAATTGAATTAAATAATATATATATAAATAATTAATTAAATTAAATAATCAATTAATTAAATTAATTAAATAATGAATTAAATTAATTCATTCATTAAATTAAAATAGACTAACGTTTTCATACAGCTTATATTGTTTAGCCTAAAACCAAATTATGTCAGAATCATAATACTTTTACTAACTTCTTTTGTATTTATTCTCCAATGATAAATCAATAAAAAACATACGGTTTTTCATTAAACTACATAATAATACATAATATTAAATGTATATTGATGTGCACTCTCCAGATACGCAACAATGCTTTTACGGGCATAAATTTATTAAACTGCTGTAGGTCCCTTTATTAGTTAGACTTACCTATTATGTAAGTTAATTATATATGTAAAAACAAATAAGGAAAAATACACTATTTTACTTATATATTAAACATTGACATGTTTTGTTAATATTATTCAAAGAAAATGTTACTTTACGAATTAAATTTTTTTTTAATTGTCTATGCTTAATTTTATGTTTTGCGTAATTTCCTTCATTTTAAATAATCGAATACACTTAATTAATCACATCTTTTAAATAATTAATTCATATTATATTTAAACGTTGCAGTTTTCAAAATTATTCAACAAATAATTTTATTCCAGACTGAGAGCAGAAACTTGTTACAATTAATTAACATCAGATCATTTAATCAATCCATCCAAACTTATTACATTTATATTAAAATATTAATTTTTGAAGCAGCTATGCGTTTGCCATTTATATACTGTAGAATCGACTAATATAATAAATAATATGGTAAGTTGAGTGATAATAGATTGACCATTGAAGAAAACAATATGACGTCCATCATACCAGTCAATATTTATGCGATTGCTGTATCTCATTCGTTTTATTATGCCGTTACATTAATTTTGAGCAGAATGCATAAAATTAATAATTTTTACAAACAGCTTATTTTTATGTTAATTTTTGTTTTTAATCTGAAATATACGGGAAATTTTTTTATAATTTCTTAAATACTCAGTTTAGTATAACGCAATCAGTATTATGCAACAATGATTTTTTATACATATTAATATAATGCTTCATTGTTAGAGTAACATATCGATAACTAAATTAAAAATACCGCCATTTTAATTGCGGGAAATTATAGGCTTTTGATAATTTGATGAATATTTTAACCAACTTCTGGAACTCCATTCCTCTAAAATTTATTAAGAGATCTTATTCTGTATATTTAAATGTTTACCTCATTCCACGCTTTTGGATTTAGGTAAGCAGGTTTCAATATACTCGAAGAAACTTAGTTTTTCGATGAAGCCAGCTTTACGCTTAAAGCACCATTACATTCTCAAAATTAGAAGATGTGTCTTGAGATTAGCCTCGAAACAGATATTCCGCAAGAGGATCTCCTTGTTGAAGTTGATAAGAAACAAACGTCTTACATATATGGCATATGCGCCGTGTCTTGGCATGACAAACAGTACGTCATTTAATTGAAGAACATGCCCTTGGTCAAGAGAATGTTCCACAATATCGAAGAAAAAAACAATAAACCAATATATTTATGTAAATGAAATGCTCCCTCAAATGATTGCACATATCAACAAGGTCATGGATAGGAATAAGTTGATATGGCGGCAAGATGGAGCTAATAAGTCTCATACAGTTAAGTTATAAATACTGTAGAATGGCAACAACAAAATACTTTCAACTTCATTCGACCAAATAAATGGTTCACAACTTTATGTACTTTTTCATTTGTAGTGTTTCGATGAAAGAATTACAAATCATTGCGAACAGAGATCGATGCACTTGAAAATTTGATGAATATTTCAAAGTGTTTACACAAATCCACGCTTTTGGATTAGGTAAACACTTTGAAAATTATTCACTATATCACTTTGATCATTATCAATTATATCTACTGCAACATTAACTGAAATATTTGTATTATATATTTCTATGTATACTAACTAAACATTACTATTTTTTTAATTATTATTTGAAATATTTAAAATTTTTGTGGAGCACCCCGTATATATTTACAGATATAGTATAATGTCTCAGCATTTGTACCCATTAATTGTTATTGACTCATTAATAGAAGTCTAACTGATGTTAAATGTTACTGATGTTATTTCTATATCCCGGTACAAAATGTGTTTATTAAGTTTAAATGTGTTTACTAAATTTTCCTAAAATAATATAGAACTTTCAACTCTAAGCCAACGTAAAATGACGAAAAAATTAATATGTAGATGCCCCGGTTTGGCAGACCGGTTTCGGTTTTTTTGCAGTATAGGAATCGAACCCGCAGCCGAGTGATCTGGGCAGTCCAGTGATCCTTCAAACAACTTGTCAAACTTATATATGAAGGTCTAGACCTATGTTGCACATGCTAAATACATGACATAGTATTGTACTTATAATCGGGTGTGAAACTTCACGGATATATAAAAATATTGGAAGCGAACTTCTTATTATATATAGAGCATATATTACCGCATGGAGAATATATATATATATTAGTAAATGGATAAACGTTATTCAAATCCTCAACATTACCACAAAATAAATAAAAAATATAAATTTAATTTAAAATTTGAGAACCAGAAATAGTTTTAACAAATTACTTATATAAGTTACAAAATTCATCTTTTAATTACAAAGTTCAGAGAGTTCTGAAAATGTTTATGAATTTGACGATAACTCAATTACTGTTTATAAAACCTCCTTGTGGCAGTTTAAATTAAAGGAGTATCATGAAAGGGGACAGGTCGACAACTATGCTATAATGCAGAACTTGAGTGTCTATGAAGATCATTTGCCAGATTTATAATTAATAAATTAGAAAAACAGCCTCTGGAAGAACTTCGCATAACATGAGTAGGTTTCAAGGGAATGGCCCACTTTATAGAATTTTTATCATATAATTCAAAGAATGTTAATGGTGGAAAATAATATGGAAAATAATGTTGATGTAATACATAAAGATAATGCAGATAGTTTCCGAATGTGTAGACATAGTAAATATCAAAAAGTAAATATAACAAAATACAATAAAAATGTTTTTAACAAAGAAATCTTTACTTAAATTGTTAACCATGAAAGAATAATACAAAACTATATAATTATATTTATTTTATTTAATTTTACTATTACGTACATCTCTGACTCGACATTTTGATTATAACACTTAATAAACAGTAAATTAATAGAAACACAATTAAACAAAAAATATAACAATAATTTCTGTTTTTTACTTTTTTACGGTTGAGAAAAAAGAATCATCCACTTACATGTATAGTATATGTTTTAAATATAAATTATATATATTAAAGAAGGTTAAATGTTCATTGAAAAATAAATAAATTTGTTTTAAAACTATTTCAATTGCCTATTTTTTTTTTAATTGTTGAATTATAGTAATTTATCATATTTTTGTAAGAAACGTACTCTTTTTTAAAAAAAGAAGATGAAATAGATCCTATTTTTTATTCAATATCGGGTATTAATTATTTTTTACAATTTTCTATTTAATTAATTACACCTTATCTAATAAACATTTTTTTAAATCCAGTATGATCTTACTATATGCTAATAGTTTTAAAGTTCAGAACTATTTGTTTGAACTTTTACTTTTATTTGTTTATGATGTAATTTACAATAAAATAGTAATATTGCGTGTTTCAATAAATGATATTATATCGAATTGACTTTAATTTGTATTTTATGATAACTTTTGCTTAAGCGCTATAAATCATCAAGTTAAGTATTATAAAAACTAAAAACTATTGGCAGTTTTTTTAATGCGAAAATTTAATTTCTCAGATGCGTGTCTACTGTATTCCTTTCGTATAGATAAAAATTATCATATAGGAAAGCGTATCGTGTGTGAATCATTCATCGCTATAAAAGTAATTAGAAATACAACAAAAATGGGTAGTTGAAAACTATTAAGTGCCATTTAGATGCATAAAAAAGGCATTACCTGTTGTTCAAACTTTTTCTTTAAAAAAACAAATTATAAGCTGATAACTCTGTTTCAGTGTAATCCTTTTATCACATATCATTCGCGTCTATCAGATAGCAGATAACAGCAGTATGTTATCATGTAATTACATAAAATACTTACTCCAGATTATTCAGTATTAATACTGTAAAATAACTTTATTATGTACATTATTTTATTAATTTAGTATTTATTACTGATGTTTACTTATTTTTCTCTAAAACAAAATAGAGTAATCTGGAGTAAGTATTTTAGTTTTGAATGTTTTGAATGTTTCTTTTACAACTGCAGTTTCGGGAGAATTACTAATTTGGAAACAAGACTATTTTACGCTTTTTATATCTTAAAGTTATAGATACCATATTACATTTTATTACATAATTTCTTATTTGTATTATATTAGATTAACATGTAATCTCAGTTAATATTATATTATCATAATTAAAACAAAGCAACCCCGAATATTTATATAATAACCAATATATATCTACGATCACAGCGCTATCTAAACAGGTATATTTATTGATACCAAAAAGAATTATTCATAATTATTCTACTGAGTAGTCACCAGCCCGGCCAGCCCATCCTCGTCACGCTGTTTATAGTGCAATATCATTCATTATTCTGAACTTCAACTATATTGTACTGAAGTAAAGAAATTTAATTTAATTAAATATTTGAAACGCGTCTCACAAAATAAGTAATCGTATTAATGGGAAATGTTAATGTGTGCTTAAAACCAGAAATGCTAATTTGACAGATTTTCTGCAAAAATACAAAATCATATCGAATCTTATAGCCAATTTCTCCAATTTTCTCAAAATCATGAAAAACTTAATTTTTTTACATCAGAGTTGAGTTTTACTATTTACCGAAAACGACCGTTTATGTAGCGGAATATGACAGAGCATCTCTGCTATTCCGTATGTTTACTTGTTTTATTGACATTTACAGCAAGCTTCCTGTCAAGGCAGTAATGCTCAACAATACCGGACAAAAGTGGATTAAAATATTTATATAATTGCTAGTGAACTCAATCGATTCGGCTGTGATGCCACACTTTTATAGATTTATGAAGCCGATTTTGTCGTTATTATTTATTTTATTAATTTTAGTTAACATTTTAAATGCAAAGGGGAAACATTTATTGGGTTGTTTTTATTTTTGGTAGGCCTACTAAGGACTCATTACTATAATTACAATATTATAAATATAAAAATTTGTCATACTGCGTAATTTCCTATTTTATAATGACATTTTAAAAATGCAAGTTTTATTCTTTTTGAAATAGTTTTTAATGACGTTAATTAGTTAATTTGTTGTCCATTAAAATAATTATTTTATTTTAGAAAATATTTTAAACAATTTCATTTTGAAGAAGTTAATTAATAAAACTAACATGAGTACCTACACGGGATGAAAGCACTGTTATACATTTATAACATTATTTGACCGGATTGATCGTATGGCGTCATTCAGTTCAATGAATGAGTCCAGATCACAGCTATAGTTATAACCGAAACACTAAAGAGCAGTGCGACAAATGCCACAGTAATTAACTATTGTATTTATTTAAGGCTTGTTGAAAAATAGTTTGGAAAATTTACTTTTATATTGGAATATTTTTCCATCAATAATAATAATTTTTATTTATTTGTTTTCTAAATTAATAGTATCAAATAAAATTTTAATAATACCCAACGACCATACATTATTTAATTCATATTCTTTTAAAATATTTATTTTTCTTTATTTATATACATTATAATATTTATATACATATTGTATTTATATTACGTTATTATTTATTGCATATACAAATTAATAAATAATTGATATTTGTTTTTAAAAAGAAATAATTTGCACATAATTAATATTAATAATAAAACAAAATTGAGTTTAGTAAATATGTCAGTTAAGCAATTTTAATATAGAATAAAATTAAAAGTTATACATATGTCAATTACTAATTGCAGACAGCAAATATGTAACAAATATGTTTTAATAGTAAATGCAACATTTGGCATAATAACTTGCCAGTCTACATTAAAATCTGATAAACATACTACAAATAGAGAGTCATGAAAAAGTTTAAAAACTTTAACGTTATCCATACCAGGGAGGGGGAGGGGGGCGAATTAAAAAATTGTTTCTGTGATTTTAAAATCAACAAACGGAGGAATATAACCTCCCGTGACCTTTCCTAAAATAAAACTTTTTGGACATTTTGGTATTTTAATCAATGTCATTTATCCATGAAATGTCACGCAACCAACTCGACTATATATAGAATATAAAATTTAAAAAATAAGTGACGTAGTAGTATCTCCAAAGTAGTAGTAAATAAAGTATTAGCAAAGTAGCAGTAAATAAAGTAGTGTTAAGTAATGAGAGCAGAGCGCACA
>JAUZND010091550.1:0-15126 GCA_034780555.1 Coelogynopora nodosa
GACTTTTTTGTTATATTAAAAACTGATATCATTCTTAGTTTTTTTTAAGCAATAGACATGAACATTCATATATGAACGATTAATAATGTAGTTAGTACAAATCTAACTTGTATAAAAACAACGACATTCTATGTTAATATTTATTATACTGTCATTTATCTAGTTGTTCCTATTACCTATATTTTACTTCTTACGTTTAGGAATTGTATTTTAATTTTAATACTACATGAGTAATATAATTTTAAAAAAATTTTGTCGGTAATTTTTTATCCGGAGGAGCCCCCCCAATCGAATAATGGCAGCGCCGGCCGTGATTTTAAACATAATGTTGTGTATATTAAAAGAATACCTAAGGGTATTTTATTTCATTAAATATAGTTAATCAACTAATACAATTCATTAAAAATATAGACGTCGGATTTGTTTTACTTTCTCAAACATAGAATGGACGCCATGATGAAAAGCTTGCAATAAATTGGATAATTCTCCTGAGTTGTTGAATGAATTTTTGATTCATTCATTAAACCGATCTCTATGATAATAATTGTGTATAATCAAAAGTAAATCAAAGGTAAATTAATAATTCACAAACGTCGAGCTATTTTAAAATATTAGACAGTAATGTTTTGATTCGTCATTTTAAACTTTTGGCTCCTCCAAAACTTGTAAGAGACGCTTGCTCCAGCAACACTTTTTACCGTTAATCTCTTCTATAATACACATATCGGAACATACGTATAACATACAGATAAAATGAGGTATTTCAAAACCCAAAAAATAGACGTATTTTCATTAATATCCTGCTAATGAAGAACCAATTTTTATAAGTCGCCATAGTTCTGACAGTCTGCATGATGTAGAAACAAATCTTCAACGTCATCAACTGTCATGTATTCAACTGTGTTTCAACCTACGTTTACATATTCTGAAGCTGTATAGTTTTAATTATTTACGAACATTACACAGGAAAAATACGCACATTTTAAGCTACCTTTGGTTATCACCCTCTCTTTTCCCACTTCCCATTTCTTAATTTATTTGTTGTTCGAATTCAAAGGAGTAAGTTTCAAAATAAACACATTTTAATCCGTATTTAAATTTTTGTTTAATACATCTGTTTTTGTCTTGTTATGTTGAAATTTAATATCTATACTATATTCATGATTGACATTTTAAAAACGGCATTTGTTCAAATAACATATAATTAAAATTGCAAGGCCGTTTACATTCTAATTAAACTTTGAACACGTTCTCTATTATTTTCACTAATCAAATTCTCAAAGATTGAATACGAGATTCTTAAGACAATATATAATAATTTCAAGATTAAAATATTTGGTTGTTTCTTATCGGTTAAAGCAAAGACAACAATACTGCTTTAGACCGATATGATTTATTCATTATTTATTTCTACTCTTATATTAATTGCTTTGTTTTAATTCTGTCAGATTAACAAAGGCAAAGCGATAGCTTATAGTCTATAGTCCAGACTTCTGACTTCAATAAGCCTTCACCGAAGTTCGTATACAAGATCAGCTCTTAAACATATGCCACTGAGATACTTCATTTTGGTTTCAAATACTAGAACGCTCGGTCAATGCTTTCTTAATTAAAGGCACAATTTGTTCGGATTAATCATATAAGTAACGTGTCATAATGTAGATTTTTACACATCAATGAATAGAAAAAACGGCCATTTTATCGATTTCAAATGTTCTCATTGAAGCTTTGAAATACTTAAAATTTATGTATATAGAAACTGAATATCTCATACAGCATAATGAATTTACAATAAAATTACTGTAGATGACCTGTGTATATAATTTTAAAAGGCTAACAATATTGTGAACTATTACGAATTGTAAATTATAAATTACAAACTACACATTACAAATGACAAATTATATATTATAAAAAAAGAAGTTATAATTTATAATTTAAAAATGTCAAACAAACGGTTTCACGACATCCCGGGGTAAAAATGATTCACATTATCTTTGATTTATATTTTTTTTCTGCAATTAAAAAAAAATTGTCACCTTGGTTTACTAGCTTATTAACTTTTGTTATAAATTGACATTCTTAATCTAGACAAAAAATACTTTCATTTTTTAAAGTTTAAAAAAAAATTGGGTTAATACCAGGAAATATCATCAAATTATTATTATTATTTTTTTAATTATTAAATATAATATATTCGTATACTTATGTAGATTTAATTCAACAGATAAAATGTTGTAACGACAATAATTAAAACTAAAATAATATTATATTTCTAACGATTTAATTTTTTAAAAATTATTGTATATTTTTTATTTAATCCAATTGATATAAAACATATTTAAAAAGTATGAAAATTCTTAGTAAATAAGGTTTAACAGATACGATTTACTATAAATATGAATATTATGAAAACAGAATAATTGTACAAAGTTTGTAAATAAATTAGATATTACTAAAAACTATTTTAATGTATGTAAATATCGTTTCATATCGCCAAAACGTATAATGTTATTTAAACATCATCGTTGATATTTAGATTACTTTAAAAACGATAAAATTATTGTTCTTAGATCTGTTGTTGAACTATTAAACTAATCTAGATGTTAAAAACTTTCAGGTGGTAATCAATAATTATATGGCAACCTGTCCGATTTTTCCGTGGAATACTTTTTGAATTACAGCCGATCAAAATAGGGAGTTAATTTTTTCTCCCCTTCCTTGGCCGTTCTAATATTATTTTTACACTAGGCTATTTTTCTGTTAATTTACATATCTAGACAGACATACACACTCCAATACACATACATCATCTGCTGTGAAGTAAAGATCAAAATTAGTCTATTTTGTACTAATTTTAATCTTTAGTTAACAGCTGTACCTCTATGATATATACATCTATAACCACGCATTAATCTAAAATAGTATTTTAAGAACTTCAAAAGAACAGTATACAAAAATCAATAATTCTGAATATTCTGTTTTGTTTATTTCATGTAATTGACTTTTGTTTTTTTCAGCCGTTTTGAATTTAATTGTATTGCTTCCAATTACATTAACGTAAACAGTAACATTAACGACCGATAACTGAAACATAATGAACTCTACAAATAGAATAATAAGATGACATATTTAATATCAATCTTTATTTCATTCAGGATGTAGACAGACCACCTTTACTTGCATTTAACATTTCTAATCTTTAAAGTCAACATTTAAAAATAGTTATTTCAATTTAACTTTATGCATGACATTTTAAGGTATTTTAATATCATTTTTATAAATTTCACAGACGCACAAGAATTATACTTAAAAAATAAAGGAAATATCCTACAGTTGTTCATATTTTGTCTGGTGTATACTTCTATTAATAAAATTCAATTTACTACACCGTCTATTTTAAATTATATAAATTCCTGATAAAGCAATAAACCAACCGCAATTTGAAAGTCTTCTGTTAAAAAAGATTAATAGTTATTTTTTATAAATATATATATATAATTATTTAAAATTAAATGTTTCTTTCTATTATATGAAAAACGTTTTTAGAGTTGTGAATATAATATGATTTGTGAATATAACACCTTGTACATTTCAAAGTTTTTGAGATCACTACTTGAACTGTATAATTGATTTAAATATATATCGGTAATTAAATATTATAAAATGCATCGATCTAATATTGATCTAAATATTGATGTAAATATTGATCTGAATATTGAACTAAATATTGATCTAAATATTGATCTGAAATATTTACATAAATATTGATCTGAATATTGTAGTAAATATTGATCTAAATATTAATCTAAATATTAATCTGAATATTAATCTAAATATTGATCTAAATATTAATCTAAATATTGATCTAAATAATTGACAATTTTAAAATTTTGTTAATTTTGTTAATTAATTCATTAATTGTATTAATTTCATTGTTAAAAACTTATTAATTTGACAAAGCGTCGTGATACATATGTTACAATTTATTCATAATTAATCGATATATTTTAAAGATTAGCCATACGTCTAATAAGATGTCCCTATATAGCTTTTATTTTTGTTATCAGTAAATTTTTTATTCTTTCTACATTGTATATACTTGTATATGTAAAATCTTGTAATACTTGGTTCAAATGTGATCAAAATATCATTTCCAGATGTAAATCCAATTCAAACTTTTATAATTCCCCTAAAGCTGACATGTTTTTTTATAACTTAATTAAGTAGGTGCTAAACTATGGCAACAGTGATGGTTGTGCGCACATAAACCGTAAACTGTCGCTGAGGGTCCAAAGTCCAGCACGATTGTTTAGTCACCTTTTTGTTTTCTTTTTTATTGTAAGTCATTTGTTACACGTGTCCCCAAATACTCTTCTGCTTGTTTTGGATTTGACAGACTGTCTTTTTTTATCAGTCAAAACCTGTTTTACAGAGTACAAGCTACAATTGTGGTTTGATTATAACTCAATCCTTTTGTTTGACCTTTCTAGAGTTTAGTCATGAATGTTGCTTTTTCCTTTTAACCATCCTGATATTATTATATAATATAGTTTCATATTTGACACTCGCATTGATAAATTCTGGTTCTTCTTTTATATTTTTATTTCTCCTTTTTTGTGGGGTGTTGAGGAATTGAATAAAATGAGTTTATTTATTATTAGTAAAAAAAACTATCGAATATATTAAAAATTTTGAATTAATTAAAAATAACAATTATACGAATTGCAAAATTATAATTAAAAAATGATATAATGACGATTACAATGATTAAGAAATAAATTAATCAAATAAACAATGATTAAGAAAATAATTTTCTTTAATAACTTTATCAAGGTCATCTTCGACCTTTTTAACTTCATCAAGGTCAACATCGACATTATTAACTTCATCAAGGTCATAATCGACATTATTAACTTCATCAAGGTCATAATCGACCTTATTAACTTCATCAAGGTCATAATCGACATTTTTAACTTCATCAAGGTCATAATCAACCTTATTAACTTTATCAAGGTCATAATCGACCTTATTAACTTCATCAAGGTCATAATCGACCTTATTAACTTTATCAAGGTCATCTTCGATCTTATTAACTTCATCAAGGTCATAATAAACCTTATTAACTTTATCAAGGTCATCTTCGACCTTATTAACTTTATCAAGGTCATCTTCGACCTTATTAACTTCATCAAGGTCATCATCAACATTATTAACTTCATCACTAAAATAGATAATATATTCCCTTTCTTTCTCCATTTGCCACTAATCCTTCCTATACTCTACCACAATTTTTCGTTTCCAATCTTTTGCCTCTTCGTATTTCAAAATTCATAATATATTTTTTCTCTTCTCCACGACGCGATGAAATTGGACACTATAATATAACGTAGGCGCAGGGACGGAGGAAGAGGGATGAGGTGAGGGATCAGTGCTCGGAGTATAGCTGGAGTTTTCTTGGAGGGATCTCCTAAGAGAGAATTTAGCAGACGGCTTAATTGTTAGAAAAGATGAATAATAAATAATAAACGGCTGTGTTGAATAGATAGATGGTATCGGACAGATAGTATGTTTGTTTACTGGTTTTTTCTGTTGCCACGTGTCCGCGGCATACAAGAAGAAGTGATTGTTTAAATCATGGTATGATATATATATAATTACGGAGCATCATTTGATTGAGTGACCCTCACAGCAAGCAGCTAGACGACAGGCATCATGACACACCATAAATTAAACGTCTGGTACAGTCTTCAGGTTAAAAAAAATGATTCATTATTTCTAATATATATATAGTTCATTCACGAGGTATAATAAGAATTCCATATTTCACACACATTCATGTGTATCTAATATGTTTTTTGTATCGAGAAGGGTAAGGTTTTATGAACGTAAACTCAGTGTAATTAACTCTAATTCAATGGTAACGTTTAAACCACGTACATACGGTTTAACTTTCTTCACAGATTAATCCACAGATTTATTTTTGGAAAGGAATATTTTGTATAGGGACAAAACTTGGGGTTACAATGTAGGATGAATAATCTACCATAATACAATATGTTATATACGATTGTAGTTCATACTTGAAGTACTTTTGAAGCTATTTCCTACTTTCTGCTTATACTTGTATTCTGTTCTCAAAGCATACTAATTGCCGTCCGCTTAAAGGGTAACTTTTCGTTTTATAATTTTCCTATTTTCATATAATATAGTTGTTTTTGTTCAGTTTTTTTTAATAATTTAAAACGAAAATTAGATAAAATTGTTTATTGTCATATTTTTAAACTCATTTTTAACTCATTTTTAACTCATTTTTAACTCATTTTTAACTCATTTTTAACTAAGTTATGTATTGTATAATAGCCATAAGAGACTTTAGTATTATTCCGCAAAGAAACAATACTTCACCGATATCTGGCATGTTATTGATACTCTTGCAATATTATTAAAATCGATTTTTTGGACTAACTTGTGATGTCACTAACACAACAAGAATCGATGTTAATCTAATTTCGTTCTCCCGAAGTCAACCTAATCAGATAATATTTACACAAGTTTAATGCATTATTGTACTCTATCCATGGAAAATGACAAGCTATGGAATTTTAGGAAATATATGATCTTAACAAATAATACAATTTTTGTATCGGAGCCACTGATTTGAACAATAATTAAGAGGAATTATGTGTTACAATTAAGGTACAAAACATGTAGAAAAATGCAGATTACTTTTTATAAATATTAACATAACATTGCATCAAAGAGAACTGATTTAAAAAATTGAACTCTCTGTTTCACCGCGAAAACATATTTTTTTATTAAATTAAGGATCGGTCTTAAATCAGAGTCAAGGTCAATTTAAAGCTTTCTGACACCCATAAATCCTGTACTGCTACGTGTTCGGCAAAGCTCAATATCTGTCCAATGACAAAAAAGCTCAAGATCTAAACATATATAAAATATAAGTGGTGTATATTGATTAATACCCTCTTGCGTCCCGTTTATATTTCGTTACAAGAAAAAATTCATAAATCGGAAAATCCGGCCAACAAGCCAGCCAGGAGAACGAAGGTGGATGGAGGTATAGGGGAGGGGAGAAGGAGCGTAGAGGGGAGAGGGGGTCAACACGGAACTTGAACAAAAGTACACTTAACTGGATCGAATAAATCATTCGCCTAGATATACCGCTGATCATGCATGCTCAGCTGGTTCATGGAGGATCGAGTGGATGGGTTGGCCCCGGAGTTGCGTGGCTCTTGCACGGTTGTGCAATTTATTATGACACACGAAGTCGGTTGGTGCGTCCCATTTTGGATCTCCACTCAGCCTCGGCTTGAAAGAGATCCTCTTCCTCGCTGAGCCGACGAGGACGGGGGTGTGTTAGTGTGTGGTTGGCTTGCATACTTCCACGGCAGCGGGAGAGAAACGTGTTCCCTGTACAGACGGCATCATCAGGCAGCAGGCTTCAGCTCAGCTCAGCTCAGCGCTGCTATCGTCGAGAAGAAGATTACTGGAGGCTTTGCCGACTCTCCGCGTGCTTCAGCGTTATATGTGGCGTCTTTGCGCCCACTCGGGGAGAAGTGTAGGTACAAGCCGCCCTTCCGTGTCTCTCCCTCCCTTGTACTGTAGATTCTCTGCCAATTCCTGTTCGACCTTAAGCTGGCTGGGACTGTCTTACCATACTTTTATCTCCATCGCTCTCTCTCTCTCTCTCTTGTTCTTGTTTTCTGTCTTTTCGTTTTTGCTAAGCCACCGATCGTAAATGAAACATGATCCGGTAAAATTGATGAGTTTTTTGGTGCTTATATGCCTTGTGAGTATGTGAATATACATAGATATTTCTTCCATTCTTTTGTCCCCAATTTTATTCGATAAACTGAAAAAGCAAACATCTATCAGCGTGGCTTGGTCATCGAACTGTTTCTGTATAATTAACTAAACAACTTTATCAAACATGAATAATCCAATTTCGAGGATTTTTTGTAAATAATGCAACCAGTAGACTGAAAAAAACATTTCGTCTTTGAACGTGACGTATTCAAAACAAGATTTTCGAAAAAGTTATATTCATCTTTTACAGTAGTGTAAATATCAAGACAGTGTTCATTCGAAATTACACTTAAGTCATACGTGTAGAAAAAATAATGGAAGGAAGGGTGTGAATGAATCCATAATCAGAGAGTGTAGATGTCATCTTCCTTGACGGTAAAATATGCCAAATAATAGAATAGACTTACTGATTGTAAAATTACCGTTATAGTGTATACATTATAACAAATGTACATTTTTATTTCAATTAAATATTTATTGAAAGTTAATGTGAACCAGTTGTTTGTTCTTCATAAGCAATATTGCCAAGAAAAGATGGCTTCAAAAATTGGGGTATATTAATTACAGAAAAAACAATAGTTGGTAGGACATTATATGAGAGTTGCAAGGCTGTTGCTAGACTGTTGCTAGGCTGTTGCTAGGCTGTTGCTAGGCTGTTGCTAGGCTGTTGCTATGCTGTTGCTAGGCTGTTGCTATTGTCTCATTGTCTTGTAAATAATATACTCGGATTCGCAAATAATAAACAAGTTCTTTAAAAGCCTCTAGCTGTGTCTGATATAGTTGACCTCTGATATCTGTGACATATGATATCATTTGTAATTAAAATATAAATTCCTTGACACAAAAAAAAGATAACAAAATTGTGTACTGAAATAATATATTTGTAAAAAAATATTCTGTAGTGCTTTCACCTAGAATGCTTTATCAACAGAATATATTAAATAGTTAGTGAATTGATTATAACAATAATAAGTTTCTTAATATAAACATTACAAAAATAATTAAAGTAATTATAATAACGTCAATACAATTGTTAAAATATCATATAAATTAATATAATCAATACTTCCAAGAAAAGAAAAGAAAAATTGATTATTTAAATAAATAGGTTTGAAAAATTTGAAATAAACTTTTTTTCGGTCTACCGGATTGCAATATTAAAAAATATACAAGAATTACTCTAAAGAACGGTTGTTTTATATTAAAAAATCTGTGGTATGTATATAAACTGACATGTGTGTAATCACCAGTTACCCCACCTTATGTAAAAATCATTACACTCAAGATTGAATTGTGAACCAGAATTCTTAATGTTGAGCTTTTTCAAATAAAAATGGGAACATTAATGCATGTTAAGTCATTGCTGCCTGTGCGTATTCCGTGGGAATGTAACATAGCGAGAAAGTGTGAATCGACATCCGAAGAAAAACAGGACATGTAAAACATAAACCAGAGGACAGTTTTTAGGAGTAAAGTGAAAAAGTAATTCTTTAAAGTAGTACAGTAGTGGTTTTAGGCAGCAGAATAAAAGTAGAATAATACATTTAAACAAAGAGATGTTCTATATTTATTCAGTAAATGAGACATCATTTTAATATCATCATTAATTTATGTCGTAAGTATTCTTCACTGTCATCTTCATAGCGGTTTAGCGTGATTTTGTCTTTTCAGAAGTCGTTAAATTAATATGTATGTGATCAGCCTATTTAAACCCAAGTTTAGGCTAATACATGCTAAGCTAATACCCTATAGATTCATAAATTATATATGCAGAAAATAATAAGCCCTTAAATTCCGCCTTGACAAACTTCATATACTTTTTCAAAAGATTCAGTATCAAATCATACGTGAGAAATGTAAAACCGAGAACTTATCACTCAGAATCAGAACTTAACGTTTTAAGAGAATGCGTTACAAATGCAAAAAATTTCCACTTCCGTATAAGTAAAATGTTTTTCAATAAAAAAATACATAATCACGTTTTAGAATATTTTGATTCTACGGTAATTTTTTTAAATAGTAGGTAGTTCCCATTTAGTCGCTTAATACAATAATCAGTTATGTAGGTTTATAGCCAGTAAACGGCAACGCTAATGTATAATTTACAAAAACTGATATAAATAAAACAAGGCTGTATAAATAATAGAATGAAATACATGAAACCATATATGATTAATTCACAATTCAACAATAAATAATACTCATTCTGCAATCAAACAATACGCATATAATAATCTACAACTGTTGGCTGAAATTTAAGTTAAACACAAAAAATAAGTATTTTTAAATAGAATTAAACTTTATCAGTATTGAAAAATAAGAAGAAAAGCTATATTCACAAAAATATATTTATTTGAAAATGGACATAATTTGACTGTTTAAACGATTGCATCATTATGTCATGTTCTTAATATACACGCTCATACTCCTTCCTTTCTTTGCAAATAATTATTTGTTCGATTTAAAAATATTATTTTAACATGAATCATAGAAGTTTAGGAGTTTAGGAGACTTTTCTGCAACCATCATTAAACATGTCGATCAGAAAACGCGACTCATTCTGCATTATTCCCAATTCCCCCTTAAGTTGTCATTAGAACTATATATATATATATTGAATGCAAGTTGTTCGCTTATTATGATACTATAGCAGAGACATTAAAAAAACTTTAAAAAAAATATGTCACATTGTTGCCAGTCCGTGCTTCCTTCTTTTCTCTCTATATTATGCAAACAAAATATAATGAGATCACGACCTTGTCATGAATGATAAACTGCCTGAAAAAGCTCGGACAGCGCTCGGTTGCGAGTATGCGATATACGAAGTAAGCCTGAATCCGGCCTTCGGACTAATCGATACTGACAGTGAGTATCCGCTTTGTCAAAAATCATCATTTACAGACGCAGAGGGAAACAAAAGCAGTGGCAGCGAGCTTCCATTATTGTTTCACTGATTTCGCCAAAATAATGTAATCATGATATAGGTGTATTATACTTTTTGGGCTACTTTGCTCTGTATAAAAACAGCAATCGATATGCGTCTTGTAGAGTAGGAGAAGAACAATGATGGGGAGCGTGAGATTGTTGTGGGGGGCAAGGGGGCAGGGGGGGTGGGGGTTTTGATAACGCCAGCCCCTTCCCCCCCTCCCGGTAAATGCGTGAATTAATCGAAGATATAAGTACTGTTATTACTGGTACAGCCTCTTATTAGTAAGTTATACCTAATGTTGCAGGTGTCCTGTTCTTATACGTTGCTGAGCCATCTATTTTCGAAAAGTTATATTTTTTGTTAACGGGCATATCTATGTGCGCCACCCTGTACAGTGTGAAAGGGTTCTTTACTAACATTATTAAAAGGGGATTTTTAGTTTATTATAATTACTAATTGGAATATATCTAATTTCAGTAAAATGAACGTTTTAAATAGAACTTAAATAATCTACACAGAAATATAGTCATGCTTTTATTTTCTCATACGATTACTTTATAGTATAATGTTTAGAACAGACCAACATTATATATTCATTTATTTGTACTTGAATAAATCCACTTTACTGATAGATAAATAAATGGCAAAAACGGAATTGGGCAAAACAACTATAAAGTGAATTAAATGAAGGCCTTCTTCAATTTCAAGATAAAATATACTGAATAACAATAAAAGAAAAAGTAAATTAACAAATAATAATCAATTGTCATAAATATATGAAGTAAGCAGTCAATTAATTCATTAGTTAGCAAGCAACATTTAAAATTTAACGTAGGACTAATAATATATTAATATTACTATTTTGAATAATTCCCTCTAATTTTAATTTTTGCATAATTACGATTAATCATTTTATTTATTAAACAATCTCTCTCTCTCCTTAAATTATTTCCGCCATATAAATCATACCTCGCTCGGAGTTGGTACTTTTCCTTTTATCAACAATTTCATCAATTCGTGCAACTTTCTAAACATTATGCGATGTTGTGATGTAATCTTCATTCCTTTTATCATTGATTAAATATTTTACATGTTTCTCCGATCCTGCTTTTTACTATCGATTGGTGGCCGTGACGTTGAATGTTTAATGTAAAACAAACTTTCAAAAGACTACAGTAGTACCTGTCTCTCTATAGAATAGCCGATTTATTTATGTAAAGAGATATAACAATATTGCAATGGATATTCAAGCACTCTGATTACTAAAATAAAAAGTATACTCCTTTAATAGAACAAAGAGGAGTATAATCATTGAAAGTCAAAACAGAAATAACGGTTGATTATAATTGCTCACTTTATAAATAATGCAAATTCATTAAAAAAATTATTACTTCAGATTTGTTAGAATTAGAAAACTAGAACATTATTGCAAACAGTACAACATAAAAACTAAAACAGAAGAGAAAAAAAGAATTGGTTTTTAATGCTTATTTCATTAAAAAATCTAAGTATTAATAAAAATATAATTATCATCAATATAAGAACGACAAATTTAAATAGTAATCTTTAGGTATGAATGTGATATCTAATTCTGGTGTGACATCTTCTACTAATTGATTATTCTATCAAAAATGCCGAAATATTAATTAAACAGATTATATTCCCAAATTTATATTTTGAACAACTATTGTTATTTACTAGATAACAATGATAACCTTATAATAATAGTATTTTGCATCATAAACCATCCAAGCACGTTATTTTTTTAAAGTGTACATTTCAATGTTTTTTAAAAATTAATGGAAAAAATAGATTTCCGAAAAATTTGTAAGGGTTTTGTAATTACTTTAAATTCAAATTGACTTTTAGGAAAAACATGCAAAAAAGTTTTCTGGAAATATTCTTATAAGGTTTTAAAACCATTTCAATATTAGAAAAACTATTTTACAATTTAAGAAGCCATGTACAAGGCATGAGTTTAATGCTAAATATAATAAAAATACGATAAAAATTACAAATATACTGATACATCAATCACATAAAAAAACTGAACAAAACAACTCAAAATTGTTTCCAAAAGTTTTACGAATCCTCAATGAATATTGAGGAAAGGGTTTTATAACAAACCGTTTATAAAAAAGCTTTCTGAAAATTGCACAAACACTTTTTTATTCAAATATTTTCATAGATTTTTTAAGAATTTTCTTTGATAATATTATGTGCAGGCGCGAGTATTGCGCAACCGCATATTATGTCCATCCAACAGTCAGTCAATATTGATTGCAGCTGCTTCGTATAAGGGAATGAATTCCTCATTTTAATTGTTGATTTAATTGTGAACGATACATTTTGCTTCCGTTTTCCGAATAGACTATTTTTTAATAATTGGTTTCTTTTATGAGAAACACTGAGCAAAACAATACAAGGCTGTCGTGTACCTAGATGAAGGCGGAAGACGTTAA
Organism: Coelogynopora nodosa; assembly: GCA_034780555.1. Lineage (NCBI taxonomy): Eukaryota > Metazoa > Platyhelminthes > Proseriata > Coelogynoporidae > Coelogynopora > Coelogynopora nodosa. The sequence continues at coordinate 13,222 of JAUZND010091550.1, forward strand.
TATTTGAGGCGACATGATGGTACAGGTTCTTTTTCTAATTAAAAATACAATATATATACACATATGTTGCCATAGTGAATTACGATTTGTGTATACATTTTATGGATTTTTTAAGTATAATTTTTCCATTTATAAAAGGATTTGTTTGTATACCTAGCTGTTAAAAATAGCAAATTGGACAAAAACCGTAATTTTTTAATATTATTTCCATTTATATGTTTAATTATTTATTAACATTTTAAGGAATTTCTTTATATATGATACTTTAAAGATATACTATAAATATATATATATTCATTTTTCGTCATCAAAATATTTTTTTAGAAATGTTTTGCAATATATGAAAAATATTTTTATCAAAAACAAAAACAAAAATGTTAATAATGTCTGTAAAACCATTTTATTTAAATTAAGTGACGCAATCATTATGACATATTTAAAGAACACATTTAATGTATATCAAATGGTATCTGTCCTGAGATGAGACCTCCCCATACGAGATGGTATCTGTGCCAATTTGACAATTTACATCGACATTCTAAAATCCCTTTCATTGGTTTTTATTAATTACTTTAATTATTTTCAAAATTATCCTGTTTATATTAGTTACTTTTGCATTGACGACCTTGAAAAATAGGTTAAGTTTCCTGAGAATTTAAATTACCAACGTTTAAGTATGAATTACTATGTATATCAACATATCTCAACTTTTCGGTAACGTTGACCTTGACCTGCATTTTCAATCAAACTGCATCAAAGAGCCATCCAAAAACCATTCATATAAGTAGCTATTAAATGAGGCATCGAATATCATTAATAAATAGTGGTGACATGAAACTTTTTTATCGTGATTTTTACAAGGTCCAGAAGGGCACACTGATTCCTAAATTCCTAAAAGGAGTACATTTTTCGGTATCACGATGGGTTAGTACGTCACTATGAGGAAGTACTGTAGTATAGTAGGTGCAGTAAATAGATAGATAACTTCATAAGATTATAGAAAGTCTATATTATATTACAATAAAACATACAAAGTATAAAACACGAAAAGGAAAATTAATTATAAATCAATAGCTAAGTGAACACAACTACATAGAATATATACTACAACCATGAGTGAGAGAATTTTTTTTTAGTAAAATGCGAATTTAGTGAGAAGCAGTTATTGTAGAAGCAGTTAGAATTTAAATCCTATATTCATTCTTCTAGAAGTTTTCAATATGAATAATATTAAAACTACATACTTAAATATGTGTACAATAGGCTCTAAAATTAATAGTGTCCAAATATTACTCGTAATTAATGCGAAAACTAAAATTTACTGATTAAATTTATATAATTGAACTAGCTATTGTTACTGGACTTGAAGATATAACTGAACTATAGATTAGAGCGAGAAAGAAAGATTAAAAATTAAGATTTTAAGTGACATTAAAAAAGCAGGAACACTTTCTGCAATATTGTAAACGTAATGTCTTTGTACATTTAAATGATCGCATCGAGTTTCTACTTGACATTTGCTTGTGACTTATTATGTCAAGAAATAATGATATTATGCGGTCGAAATTATTAACTGCTATATGGTTTAAAAATACAAACAACCCATAATTAAGATACTTACCATATCTAATTATTTATCAATTATTTCTCCATATTTCTCTTGTATCACTCTTCCTTTTTATCTCTCTCTCTCGTTCTCTCTTCCTCTCTATCTCTCTCTCTCTCTCTCTCGCTCGTCACCCGATGATACAACTGTCTATCTTGTAAGACATAATTGATCAGTATATTTTCAAAAAGCAAACTAGAACGCATACCTAATCCAGTCATGCCCCTCCTCTCACTTCCATCTCAATCTTCCTCTTCTTGTTATTTCTTAGTTTGAGTGGGGGGGGGGGGGGGGGGGGG
>JAUZND010091561.1:0-15121 GCA_034780555.1 Coelogynopora nodosa
TGGTTCATATCACTTGATTATATATACTGTACTACAATTTTTTTTCTGCAGTCTATAAAATATAAAAAGGGCACAAACTTAAAAAGGTCGTTCGTTCGAACGGTACGAACCCCCCGGGCTGGGCTTGCCGTATAACCGTTTAATTTTTGTATGATTTCAGAAATAATTAATTAATGACAAATTAGTAATTAACTGACTTTATATCCAGGAGATTTACTATTAGATTTATTAATCTATAATCTCCTAAATATATATATATTTTTAATATTTCCATTTTGAATAATTTTCGCTCAATTTTCTGCTATACATCATTCAGAAAAAATAGTAAATGTAACTCATTTACAATGTAGAATGTAAATAAATTATTTCCCGACATTTTAAAAATTTAACTTTTTAAATTAGAATATTATGATCAATTAATAGACAAATGCCATTTCAATGTCTAACAAAATTATGTTCATTATCATTTTTAACATTACAATCTTCTAATCATTTTGGTAAATATATAAAAAATTTACGTAAATAACAAAATATTAAAACACTTGCACTTCGATAAAGTAACTTATAATAGAATGTAATTGCTGTGTACATTTCATTGCTATTATTCTAATTAAAGCAACAATCTGCTACTAATAATAAAAGAAAGTAGACAATGGTTTAAAATAAATTGCAGTAATGATTGATTAGTTAGGCCTACTTATAAGTTGACAATTTGTATACTGTAGGAATAAATTGCATGTATTAAATATTTTGCGAAAAACAAAACGCATCTTATCGCTGCGCATTTCATTATATAACTTTAATATAATTATTTTATTGTTTAACAAGAGTGAGTGACACATTAGTCTGGTAAATAGTACAGTCTAAATTAATAGCCGTCGCCTTTAACCGATATATTCCTCCCGTATGAGTCAGAATTCCTCACTCTATTTATAGTAACCAATGACAGCTAAAATATTCATTACAGTTTTCCCTAACACACTCCTCGATCCCAACCTCCCTTCCTAGATTTTACAGATGTATGACTCATGATTTGGCTTGTCCTCTGGTTATTTTATTATTTAGAAATGAGAGTTGATAGTTTTTTGTATAGAGAGTATATTTAGCAAATTTTAAAATTAGTAAAACATTTTTTGTACGGATAGGGAAATTTCCCTTATTTTTATTAACGAAATGCATATAAAGCCCTAACAAACAAGCATGCCGTTATTTTTAAATGTACAAACGGGGGTATCTAAGTTCCCCATTGACTATCCTTAAAACGAAGTTTTGAAACTTGTAGTATCTAAACTGTAGTATCTAAAGTAGTAAACTATAGTATCTAAACTATATTCTAAACTGAATTTCTCAAATTCAACTCTCAACTGCCAGAAAAATTGTTTACAATAATGTATACTATTGTTGATTAAAATATATCTGTAAAAAATAATAATAAAAAATAATCTGTACAAGTTTCAAAACTTCGTTTTAAGGATAGTCAATGGGGAACTTAGATACCCCCGTTTGTAAATTTAAAAATAACGGCATGCTTGTTTGTTAGGGCTTTATATGTATTTCGTTAATAAAAATAAGGGAAATTTCCCTATCCGTACAAGTTCATACAGGGGGGTAACAAGAACAGTCCTTGAAACAATTCGGTGGTCTCAAAATATTAGACTATTTAGTAAATTTCCATTAACTAGTTGGACGATAGTAAGACAATTATCGACTTTGTTTGACATTTTGATATCATAATCGAAAGCACATTATCATTATGTATCTATTGGGCTTTCATTCGATTTATTTTTATTAACCATAATATGGTCCATACAGAATGCCTTCTCGAACACCTGACACTGTATTTCGATTTAATTGCAATTTACAATGTTATTGAAAGCATTATAGTCGTATTATGCATATTCATGTGAAAAACATATACTGCTTTACCCATATTCCATGTTTCATAACTTTACTATAGTATGTTGGAAAATTGAAAAGTAATAAGGGAGGCGAATCTCCCGCCTCCTATGCATATGGAAGCGCTCAAAAGCCTGGTATGGATATAAGGTTAACACCTACAATTTACAACAAATGAACAGTAACAATTCCAATGAAGTTATATAGCATGTATAAGAAGGTGCAAGTTTAGCTAATCTTTTAATACAAAAATACTGTTTAAATTGATACAATTTTGAATGCCTTAAAATAGAATTCATTAAATCCTTTAATTGATTTCATATCATTTGGCACAATTTTTCAATCATATGTAACTTTAAAGAAGGTTATTGAAAAAGTGAAATTTGATTTCTGTTCTTACTTGCTTCGAGAAAAAATATTTCTTGAAATTCAACATGTCAATAATTCCATATGACAGCTTATAAATTATCTCTAGCTTGTAGCCTATAAGCTGGGTAGGCTACTTTAAGACATATTTTTTCAAAATTTATATTGTTAAGTATTTAATTTATTCTAATTTCATTAATTAAATTCTTTTTATTTTACAAAGTAAAACAACTGCAGATAACGTAAATTACCATAATTTTGCCAAATATTAATGATTTGGTTTGCATCGTTTCAACAGAACAACCTATTTTTTAAACTTTTACTTTAAATTTTAATTAACGCGCTTCATTAATTTGCTTTTATAAAGAATAACACCAATCTTTTCTAAATAGGAAAATATATATACGACCGTGAAAATATAAACACTATAATTCATAAAATGAAATATGATTAGTTTATAGGGGGTTGCCCCCGCCCCTTTCCTACCATCGTGGAAACTACAAAATCGTGTCCATCGGCAAGGGGTTTAATATATTCTAAACTGAATTTCTCAAATTCAACTCTCAACTGCCAGACAAATTGTTTACAATAATGTATACTATTGTTGATTAAAATTTGAAACAGTATAGCATGTTTATTCATCGAATAAAATTGTAGGATATTGATGACTAAAGCTTTCTAAATATATCTATACATTCTAAAAAAATATTAAATGACTACAAAATGGTGTCTTTCCTGAAATTTTAAAACGTTTAACGCAATATTGTTGGTAAAATGTACACTATGCAAAATTTCTAGTTAAACAAAAATAATCTGTACATCTGTAAATTACAAATCACAAGGTTAGGATAAAAAGGATACTACTAATAATAAAACCTTCTATTTATTCACATTTAACTTTGAAGCAGTTACCATAGATAGATTAATAAACAAACTGTATTCAACCAAATATACACATCAATCTCTCTTAATACTTTGTAGCACTTTGAAGTATCAATATTGTAAACCTGGTACCGCTATTTTTGGTGTAATCGTATTGACGTCAATTGAAAATACACATAGCACCAATCTGATGAAATTAAAGTCTATATATGATCTATATTTAGATTTTGCACGCTGCAACAGGAGTTGAAAAAGAATAGATCACTAACAATTAGTAAATGTATACTTTAAAATATGAACATGTCGCGGAATATGTAGAAAACAAAATAGAATAATCTGTCAATGATAAATTTTAAACTATATGATTAACTATTTAGATGAAAATGTAGGGTGAACCATTCTAATAATAACAATGTTAGCAGAATAAAAATATATAATTGCTCTATATAACCACATTTAAAACAGTTATATATATATAATATATGATGCAGAGCATTTTAGATTTATTTAATCACAAAAAGATTAATTTCATATAGAATGCTCAATTTCAAACTATACATTTTTGTATTACCATTAATAATAAACAATTAGACGAGACACTGTTTCCCCTTTATATATAGATATAGCGCGACCGTGTTCAATGATTATATTATTTGTTTTAAAAAATCGTTTCAATGAGAGTACATATTTCAATATTATTTCGTGATTGCAAGGTCATTCACAAACACTTTCCTTGTTTTCAATGGTCAAATTACGTATATATATGTTATACTTTATAACGTTAGTTTATTTTTATCTCATGTCTTATTTTTATTTATGTCAAGTAACAATACTATAAGCTATATATTTACTCCCTGCAAATTAATAAAACTAAAAAAGCTATGCGCATTTTGTTAAAAGCAAGTGATCAAAGCAAACTATTGAAAAATATACAAAAATATTGGAGAAAATACTGAATGCTGCTATATATCAAGTCTTGATATATACATACATATATATATATATATCTAATTTACAATATTATAGAAATATAATAATATTATAATAGAAATATAATAATAATATTATAGAAATATTATAATAATATTATAGAAATATAATATATATATATATAGCTACTAACGGATTTACAAAATTAAATTACTTTTTTTAAATATAACGTGGCAAATTCACTTCAAGTGCAACTCGATTGATTTAACTATATCAGTCCGGGCAAACAATTGAGTGGTACCTAATGAATAAGTAAAAAATTATAAGAAAATTATATGTAAATACTATTCTTTCACATTTAATTTATTTCACATAGAATCTAAAAATATTCACCAATGAATTTATATTGAAAGGAATATATTGCTATTGGTTGTGACGTCAACAAAACTTTACTAAAAATAACATCAACGTAGGGGGATCACAATATGAGAAACCAATGAACGGTTATGCAGTAAAACTCTAATCTATTGGTTATTAATAGATCAAATATAGAGGTATATAAGAGCGGTATGAAATTTAAATCGGTTCTGGAATTTATATTGGTCGGAGTATAGAAATTGATTGTTTGTTTATTCCTATACTTATTTATTTATATCTATGGGTCGGAGATAACTATATTGGCAATTCAATCTCCCTTCAAAGGTGAATTTAAATATAAAATAATTATGATTAAGAACCCACGTAATCATGTTATTACATTTGTAAAAGACAGTCTGTCAAATCTAAAAAAAGCAGAAGAATATTTGCGAAAGGCTGGATCTTAAAAAGAAAACACGTAACAACTGACATATATAATAAAAGGAAAGAAAAGATGACTAAACAATGGTGCGGGAATTTGGACCTTCAGCGATAAAGTGTAGAGCTCCTGGATAGTCTTATGTCGTTGCAGGTGCAGGTGCATGTTTCTGGATGACATGTTGAAACGTATGACCTTTTGGAGAAGTTTAAAAAAAACAGTACGAGTTATTGACAGTTATCTATCATGTTTTGGTTTTCCAGAATTTTGCAGGAATGGCAGATTAACAGATTGATAGAGTGAAGTAAAAAGCCTTGATAATCTGTATCAGAGCACACTTTGCTTACATCTTGCACACTGTTGGTCGCACTCATGGAAGCATGTACGGGGTGCAGCAGAAGTATAGCTTTTAGCGGAAACAATTATTAGTTATAGGAAACTTTTTTATATACCAACATTTTTTTATTTTCATGTCGATATTAGGATTAATCTATGGGATTCATTTACTACCTTAACGCATGTGATTGGTTATTAAAATGAACCAATGAATTGTGAGAGTCTAAGTTTGTAATTTTTGGACGTTTGGAATTTACAAATTGTGAGTGTTAAGAATTTAAAAATTTGGATTTTTTTAAAATTTAGAATTTACTTCATTCTCTGGCTGTATTGGTAGATGTGGAACAGGTGACAGGCCAGCAAGGTCACCTGACCTCACCGAATGCGATTAATAAATAGATAAAACTACACGTCGGTTCCCCTTTGTTCAATATATATATATATGTATAAATAGCCTTTTTTTTTCATTCTAAATTACTCCATCATTAAATAACATTCTGTAACAAAATTTTATATTTATAGATGCAGTATTTGCTAGCGCTTTCAATGATGAATTCAGATTTCTTATAAGTTGTATACTTAAAAAGTTATTAAAATTTAATTTTGATGTAAAAAATATGCGTTAATTTAATGTTAAATAATTTGTAAGTTAAAAACACTTTTATTAATGTGTTAATTACTTCATCATTAAATAACATTCTGTAACATAATTTTATATTAATAGATGCAGTATTTGCTAGCGCTTGTAATGATGTATTCAGATTTCTTATGGTTTAATATATATATATATATAAATAGCCTATAAATCAAAAGTTTGTAATAAAAAACAATATTTTGTATTGTTAAGAAAAATAAAATAAAAATTTATTAAATAAACATTACATGTATGCATTAATATAAATTACATTCATTTATCGTACAATGTAATATAATAGAAATAATATTATTCAATATGCAAAATGCAAAAGGAAACAATTTATAACATAGCAGGACAATACAATTTAAAACACAATTGTCTGTGACAAGGAATCATTACGTCACATCCACCAATACATTTATGTAGGTCATTGTCACTAAAATAAATATATAAATAAAAACAACAATTAATCAATGTTACACAATTTATATAAATATATAATTTTCTTACATATCAATAGTTAAATTGTTTCGCTTCAAACTGGGTTCGTATTCGTCCTCATCGCCGTCTTCTTCGACCTCTGGCCTCTCGTCATGAAGCGGCGAATCTTGTTCTATGTTGAAATTGAACATTGGCACGACCTTCGCCTCTAGGTATCTGATCTGACAAATCTTGAATAAAACACTGAATTTAAAATCCTTGTTCCCATGCTCCCCGCAGTACATATTCGTTGCGCGAATTACCAATTGGTACGAGCCTGCACCGAATTTGAATGGACCTGATATCTTTTTCCCGTTCCAGTCAAATGCCTCAAAGTCAAGGGCGAGTTTTAGCCATGCAGTCTCTCGATTGGCATCATACGTAGGTCTTACTTTCGGTGCGTCGCTATTGTCATGAAGCTTCGATAGACCGTCCTCCACTTTCGATTCGAAATAATTTATTGCATCGTACAATAAAATATCGTCGCTTTTTTCAAGAGGCAGTACTGCATTTTCGCGACTATATTGTCCAAACTTCTTTTCCAGGATGCTCGATCTAATGTACACCGCTTTTTTCGACTGATCGCGTAGAGTCCTTATCATGTGTTTCAATTTTCCACCACCATGCTTGTTACTACCGGTGTTGAACTGATTGGCCTTTCCAATTGTAATGTTTTGTAAGATATTGGGTACATCACAGGCATCAATAACAGTCTTTGACATTTTAAAAATAATTTACAAGACGACGACCGATCTGTAATTGAGAAAGAGTGATAATGAAATGACAACCGTTTGGCTCCATATTTATACTGTTGCAAAGGTTCACCTGAAAGGGTTGTACTACCCCGCCCCCCCTCCTCAAGGTCAAAAGGTCAAGTGGTGGGTCAGAATCGACCCTTCCTATACTACTCATATACAATTATATATTAGTGTTTACATATTATGTGATTTAGATGAGTTACCATATTTTTAAGCTGGGCCCATCTATTGTCGAAAACGAATAAGGCGATCATTTCAAGTATTAATATGAAAAATAATTTTGTTCCTATATAGGATTAATTTACAAAAGGATTCATAACTTGTTTGATAAGGGAGACAAGCATATTTTGAATTAGGATATCCAATGAAAATCAATAAAATATTTTGCAATTAAATTAAACTTTTTATATATTCATTTAAAAAAAATTAAGCTATACGCAACTATTTATCAATTCAAGTTGATGTAGGTATTTCATAATTTTTGTTCAAATATAAGTCGGTATTATTTATTATTATTTTAATATAATTGTTTAGAAAATTAACATTATCTACAATTATACATGTATGATTTTTAATTAAAAGATAACGTATAGTATTATATATATTAACTATATTAACATATAAACTGTTTTCAGATAAATTTAATCAATAAAAAAATCAATTCATAAAACACTGTTTTATGATAAATAAACAATACTGCTAATTTACATTACATTTGTATAAATGTACATACATTAATTTAATCATATATAAATCAAAATAAGTAGATGTTAGTCATACTTTAAATTATATTACAATTTATCGTATTGACTTAAGATGAAATTTCACTTTATTATGTTAGAAAATTTCAAGATGCAAGTTAAATCCAGAACAGTTCAACCTTATTTGTGAACATATTTTAGGAACAAATGTTATAGAATTATTCGACTAAAGAAATATTATACACTAAACATATTTTCAAACCATTGAAATAGAAAACAACACATTTAATATTATAAACTGCGTGGTTTTACTAAAAATAAAATGAAACTACGTTGTTTTACTAAAAATAAAATTAAAAAAGCATGGTTTTGCCTTATAAATATGTGATTTTTGCTGCTAGTGGTTTGCTAAAAGAGTGTATTTCAAATAAAATTTTAACTATTTTATTTTTAATTAAGTTAAAAAGCTAATTAATTTTTTTAATTTAATTTTTGTGGTGTGAAACATAACAGTATATCTAAAATTAAAGCTAAAATATTAAAATATTGATATTTACACATATTAGCGATTTTGATAAATTGAATGTTTCTAAACTGCACGGTTTTACATTGAAACGGCAGAATGTATGCAGTATTTAATTTATCTATCTTGGATGTTTGGTCAATAATTATTGATGAAATATTTTTGAAAATATCGAGAACATTGGAGTATTTATCATGGTTTACACTGTGGTGTTCCTTGTTGGTTTGTGTTAACCAAACTTAATAGAATATTAGCGATAAAGTTATCTAAAAAGGAAAATCAACTATATAATAACAATAATTAAATCTCTTGGTTGCAGTCTGCGATTAATTCAAACATTTCATTGGTCTTAGTTGAAGGTCTTCACTGAAGGTTCAAATTCATTGAATTGATTATTTGAATTCATCGTTAATGTCGGTTAGAAAACTGAAGTGAAAATGCTAATAAAACAAGATAATGTAATAAACCTTTAACACCAATTTCAAATTCCAGATATTCCTTAGTGTTCCATAGGTATTCCTTAGTGTTCCTTAGGTATTCCATAGTGTTCCATAGGTATTCGTTAGTGTTCCATAGGTATTCCTTAGTGTTCCATAGGTATTCCTTAGTGTTCCATAGGTATTCCTTAGTGTTCCATAGGTATTCCTTAGTGTTCCATTGGTATTCCTTAGTGCTTTATAATAAGCAACTTTATTTTATGCTTACAATAACAAAATATATATATAGAAATATAAACACTTTATGTACTCTACGTTATAATTATTTGACACCAGGATTATTGGCATTGATATAATCAAACATTATAGAACACTCATTGCTCTTATTTTTATGTAGAACTTAGTCTTGATAATATTTGTAATTGTTTGCTCGTTTTTGCTCATTTCTGTTCATTGACAATTAAATGGACAAAAATCATTGTTTTTGATTACAAAAATATGTGTTGCATTTATTAAAGGGATAATCATATCAAATATAACTTATACATTTATAAATGTTCAAAACATATATATAAAATAGTTTGAATATAATTAAATATGAATTAAATAAAAAGTTATTACCTATCAATTGATAACGTCACAAAATTTTAACCGTTTAAAAATACAATAAAAATACACGAGATTACACGAAACTATTGTAAAACTCAGTAAAATATTCTTTTAGAATATTAGGTCAAATTATATGTAACCGTTATCAACAAAATATTATATATTTTTAATTTTTCTATAAAATTTTATAAAATTGGTTCAAACAATTCTTCTGGTACTTTCAATATCTATAATTTGCAACTTTAAAATTATCTGTCTTCCTTGGAATATTTCATTGATAACGTAGTATTTTATTAACAGGATAACTAAAATAACATATACATTATTTTCAGATAAATTTACCCAACGATATTCATCAAATGGATGTGGATGTAAGAATAAATACTATGTTTTTTTAGTTATTTTTTTCATACTTTATAAAGTAAAATACAAAATTAACCATAAATATACTTAATGATGTCATTTACATTTTTGTCAATTTGATTTCACTTGAGTGATAATCACAATCTTACATCATTTCAACTTTCATTACGGCTAATTAAAGTTTAGCTTTATATTAATATTATTCTGTAATTTATGTAGTACTTAATGTATCTTGGATATAAGGTCAATTATTGATATCATATTTTTGAAATGTTTAGAATGTTGAAGTATTGATGGTTAAACAGGTATTTAGTTCATTTTTGTCTTAATCCATTTACAAAATAGATATATAGATATTTGTCTGTGATGTTGTTCTGTTTCCAGAATTTTGAACTGCTAGTAATAACATTTTCCACAGATCAATTCACGATAATAGCTGAGCAACTTTGAATGTAAATTAGTCAATAATGATATTCCTAATGTTTCAGTATGTGTATCAACAGAAACGGCAATTTACCCAAAAATTAATAACTTTTTTGAAAATTCTATATTTTGCTCTTCCTATCAGAGGGTATCATGTAAAATGTAGATGTCAAATGGAAGCATTCTTTAGTATTTGCTACATATACTACTTTTAATTTGAGTCAATGTCAGTCAGAAAAATGAAGTATATACGCTAAAATAGCAACCTTTATCGTATACATAATAGTGGATTCTTCCAAACCATATTTATCCAAACCATCCATATTTATCATAATTTTTAGGAATTATTAATTTAATGAATTGAGTGGCATATATAAATTTTGATCAACTTTAAGATCTTTAATCTTTAACACCAATTTGAAATTCCAGATATCTCTTAGTGTTCCTTAGATATTCCTTAGTGCCTAACAGTATGTAACTTTATTTTAAAAATATAATAATTATATATTTTTAATAGAGATATGAAAACATTATGTACTCTACATATTATTTGACACCAGAAATATTGGCATTGATATTATTAAACAATATGGAACACACCACATTGCTCCAATTTTTATGTGAAACTTGGTCTTGTTAATATTTGTAATTTTTTGTTAATTTCTACTCATTTCTGTTCATTGACAATTAAATGGACAAATAAGAAATCGTTTTTAATTACACGAATATGCGCTGAATTTTTTTAAGTGAATTATATTTAATTTAAAATATCCTTTTTTAAGCAACTGAAGACGTCACTAAATTTTAGCGACTAAGTTTTCATTTTCTAAAATAGCTTATCTTCGATATTTAAAATTTGATAAAATTCGATAAAACAATGCCAGTGATATACAAATAGATAAAATAGTTTTAATTTGCAACTTTATAATTATTTATCTTCTTTTCGAATCTTTCGTTGATAAAGCAAGCCATCATGCAGCATGAGGCTCATTCAGCTTTTTCGGCGGTTTGTTTAGTCAGTATTTAAATAATTTTCAGCGCAAATAAATTACTTGTTTTCTTCTATTAACTGACAATAACAACAGTGATATAGATTCAACAGTTATTTGCGAGTAGTTTTTAAAACATGTTTTTTTAATAATATTCTTATGCAACTTTTTCGGTTGGTTTGGTAGATTAAATTGGTCAGTTCCAGTATAATTTCGCCCCTATAAAAATTAGGCATAGAAAAGTTTAATCTATGATGCACTTTTTAGAATAGTTTTTCTCATAAATCTAATATATATATTTTTTAGTTTGAAATTTAATAGTGAAATATAATATGATATATTTCTTTTAGTAGAATATTTATCGGTTAATAGTCTACTAAGTGGGGGCCATTCCATGTATATATATTTTTTAGTTCTTTAACCAATATTTATTGATTAAATATATTTATAAACATATTGAAATATTGTCCAGTGAACTTTGTTTTTTACAATAATAGTTTTATGTTTGTGTTAGTGTTAGTGCTTGTGTTAAGTCAAAAATGACAATAAGGCACCGTTCTTACAGAAATTATATTTGTTTATAGATAATTGCTAAAATGCATAAATTTTATTTTAAAACATATATATACAAAATATTTCGACTATATTAAACATGACGCAATACGGAGTACGACTGAGATCAGAAATATAGCATCAAATAATTAATTATTGTGTTTTGAATAATTTGACATATATTTCATTTTATATTTCGTACCAATCGATAGTTTAATATTGCATCATTTATGTTATTATTATTTATAGGACACAGTGTTACCTGCACATACGATAAGATGGCGTGATTTGGTGAGTACATATTATTATCATGCTTAATGCAATTATTTTATATTTGAATATAAATGGACTATTTTGCACTTAACAAATACTATTGTCTGTGCTTAAACACCATAAACACCAAAGTCATCATACATGACGAATTCTAAAAGTAAATAAATATATTTTACTAATATTTACGTATTTTATGCTTCTGATAATAATCTTTTAAAACAGTCTAAGAGTCCCACAGGTAATCTACATATACGTACCCCCCTAAAATAACGGCGATGTCTCAAAAATTATTAAGTTAACTTTAGTATTATTTAGCCCTTATACAAATAATATGCCAACTAACTTCAAGATTCAATAAAATATCATATAATATGGATAAATACAGTATTCATCTGCACATTTATTAAATGTTGTCATTATTTTCATGACCGGTTTACACTCAAACTGTGTTCTTCATTTTTGATGACCTAATGTTTCAGTGATAACAATTGTGTTGCCGCGTTGGGCTGTTAAAGTTAAATGATAAAAATGTTAGTAAACCGGCTCGTAGTCATGAAGGTGCGGGGGTGCTAATGGAAATACACCCCTCTTCAACCAAAATAGTTACCAATAAAAATGTTTCAAACATTTTAGTCAATATAAATATTCACCTGCAGGAGATATGATACCTTTCCCAAGAAGGATGACTGGCTTCTATAATAGGTAATAGGTGGATTTTAATGTTTGGATAACTTTGAAAATATACAACTGTTTTAACATTTTAATTGTCTAAAAAAGATCATATTATTATAAAAAGTGCACCATACCTCAACAAAGCTTGCCACGGGACTTAACTAAACCCCTTATAAAATTGATCCGAAACGTAATATATATTTCGAGGGTTTCCCCGTTATATTGTGATCAACACATTAAATAATAACAACAATAGCAGCAATAGTAATAATAATATAAATAAAGCGAATATTATGAAGTATTATAACATAAAATAAGAACGAAGATGTTATATCTCAGCTTAGACGGGAAAATAATTGCTAGGCTATGTGTCCGCCTAGGTTATATATACAATATACATAATAGCTAATATAAATATAAAAATACTGTTATATTATATTTGTATTAATAATATATAATATTATTATTGTAAGTTATACCTAATGAATGAAATACTATGTTGTTTTTATGAGCTAAATATTTTAGGCGGACATATAACCTAGAAAAAATGTTCTGCCTAAATGTGTCCGCCTAAAATATTTAACTCATAAAAACAATATAGTATTTTATTCATACTATAACTTACTTTTATAACTTATTTATAACTTACAATAATAATAATATATATAACAGTATTTTCATATTTATATTAGCTATTATGTATATATATAACTTAGAAAAACATTTTTTCCGACTAGGCGGATACATAGACTAGAAATAATTTTTCAGTCTAGGCGGCGATATAACATCTTCGAAATAATAATTGGCATATTGAGGGTAACAATACTATAATATAGAGATTCCGAACGAATGTAATAGATAGAATACAGTACAAAATAAGAGAATAAATGTAATAATGATATCAACTATTGATAATACTGGAAATTGTTGAAATTAACAATCAAATATTGATTACACAATAGTATACTAAGAAAGTATTACTTAACTAAAAATCAAACTCATTTTTGTCGTGGCCACCATAGCCTATTATCAGATTACCACATATAAAATAATTAATCAGCAAATATCAATAAATACTTTTTACAGCGGTTTAACCGGAAATGTTCCCAATATGTTTTGAGAACTTTAAGAGTATTAAATTAAACATTTGGTTTGAATTATTTTATTACTTAAATGATTAATAAGTAAAGGTATTTCTATCTTACATGTATATTTGTAAATTGCATATATATTCCAGAAAATAACATTTCAAAAATGTATGCACCACCTCAACCGTATATTTCAACCCATAGCAAACTTTTTTCGATCTGATCCAGAAATAGAAGATGTAAGTTATTTTTATTTTCTGGTATTATAAGATATATGTATAATATTTATTTTCAATCTCTGTCATATCAATAAAAAAATAAAACATAAGACATATGCATACTTCGGATTGTAGCATAATTCTAGTGTAGCTTTTCACGCATATAGCGTAGGAAGCTGCGATAAAATAAAGTGAAGTTAAAAAATTATTGAAACATGACGGAATCGCTATTGAAGAATTAAGAAAAATAAAGCGTTAGTGCATCGCATAGCTTTTTACATCTAAATTGAAGAAGCCTTCCAGTGACCGAAAAAACAAATGTTTTATCTTATTCTAGCGTAAATCTTACGCTAAAAGCTATATGCTGATTATATATCAGATTAACGGACCTAAATCATCCATTTTTGTTGCGCCAACATACTACTATTATATAATTACTACATGTGCACACTGGCAACAACTGATTATAACCACAGAAATTGTATGTATATCGCCTGGCTAACCGCTGCTGCTATCTATTCTATATATGATTAAAACTGATTAGAAGATATTTCTGTGCAATTCTTCCTCAGACGGTATAAGTGCAAACATTACGACATATTCTAAGCGAGATGAAATATGAATTGCCATTTATTTAATATGAAAAACAACGCTTACGTTTGCTGACGCTACGTTACAACGCTACGCTGACAGTTACGTCATAAAGAAAAGTTTGAAACTGCATTTATTTACTACAGCAGCCTATCTGTTTAATTTTGCAGTGCCTATTCAACCGGTACCGGCAAATAGTCAAAGAGTCAAATAGACTATTCAATCGCCTTGTTTTTAGAGTTATTCATTTTTCGTTATTAATAATATATATTATTAATATATTAATATTGGTGTTTTCAAAAATACACTTTAACGAATATTAATAGTAATAATATAGGCCTATATTAACAATAATGAAACACGCGTTAGGAATTTCTGAAAAAAATGACGGTTGAATAGTCTGTTTGAATAAAATGCCTGTTCCGGGTAAATAGTCGAATACACTCTTCAACCGGAATTTTTTGCCCAGTTATAAGTTTTTCATTATTATTAATAAATATCATTATTATTAATAATAATAACACTAATAATATATTTAGCCACTAGAATCTGCAATAAATTACAATCAATGTGGGAAAAGAACAAATGACAAGAACCTAAA